>OZ022592.1:14440353-14607853 GCA_963669155.1 Arbacia lixula | reverse complement strand
TCAGTCCCATGTCAACTACAATACAGTTTATCACGTATAGGACGAAGGGAGTTAACAAAGCTATCGACATGAAGAGCGTGCAGTGGGGATTTACGGTGGTTTCTGGCAATTTGTCAGTTGTCACTGTATAAGATTATGCACCATCATAGATATCTCGTCTGTAATGGTGCCAATGGGACGTTTTATAAGATTTACAGAGACCGTATGAAATCGTTGCTCGTATGTTCAAGCCGACTGCAGTAAGAAGGGAATGATTCAATATCATTAGAGCCAAGGGGGATAAAGTGCTACATGTACTGCTAATGATCATTATAGGATTGGGATTTCATAATTTTTACATTTCTTGGTATCCCGAATCAAACAATAGTACCCATGGTCATGACATGACGGCATCCATTAATTATTGTGCCATAGAATTAACCACTACAGTGTGTACATGTACATGAAATTTTACTAACCCCATATCTTTAAAGCTATTTTGTGTACGTGGAATTGACTAACAGAATGTCAAAAATAATCAAGTCTGTGAAACTAAAAGTGGCCGCATCACTCCTCTCATGAACAAACACATGTGCTCTCAATTCTCCATACTGCATAAGGAAAAGTCATCCCATGATGCAAAGCGCAACCACACTCAAATTTTGTTTACAGTATTGTCAGTTTCCCGATGTTGCTCCACAGGGGAATTATGGGACGACTTTCTTCTACATGTTGTTTACAGAATTGCCTGCATCAATCTTCTTATCAACAGAAACACTCCAATTTCCTTCATAACCAAAATAACAAAGCAACAAGTAGATCTTTTACCGGTCGATATAACTCCTTTATTTGACAAGCAGTCCGCATATGTACGATCCGCAATCCAGAATGAGACCACAGCTCAAGATTCAAGCCCTCCCTGAAGCATATCAACTAAAGGGAGGAAAGATTCCTGATGTGGAGCAGGAAGTCCCCGTTTGTGACATAATCATGTCCGCTTCGGAATATTTTAGTTGTTTGGTATATTGAGTCCTGATGGATTAGCAAAAGTGTTCAGCGATTCTGATGATTGAAGACATTCTTCAGAACTGGCGATTGTTTTGAGTTTGTTTTATAAGACTTGAGAGAGAGGATCTTCAAGCGACGAGGACACAGCAGCCGCCGGCCTTCTTGATCTTGTCCTCGGCGAGTCGGCTGAAGAACTTGGCCTTGACAATGACGGGCTGCTTGGGGAGGACTCCCTTGCCCAGAACCTTGTAGTATCCCTGAGTATGGAAAGACAAGCACAGACAGAACAAACATCAATTAACTGAGGATTTTAGAAACTTCTTCAGGGTTCCCAGCATTTCAAGAAAAAAACACCCCCCTGATTTTTCCTTGATGAAGTCTCAAAATTCCATGATAATCATTTCAACTCATTTCCAGTTACATGATTTAGGTCATGCACTTCAGCTACTTGTACTGCAGTCAAAGAGGCCACACTGAAAACACCATAGCCAGTCATCCAATGGATATTGTTTTGATATGCAACAAAATCAAACTGGAAAAAACCTGCTTTATTGAGTACCTGCCTGAGAAGACCACCTTTTTCTATTTCCCTTTGGCATGGAAAGAGGAGCACAAACAATGCAAATATCAACTTTTACTGATGATATTGGATTGCAATACTAATTCTGGGCTATTTGGCAATCTTTATACGGCATCGAGATGAATTTCAGCCCTTGAGTGGGATTCTGAAATGCTCACATAGGAGAAATTCTATTCTTAACTCTAGGTTTTCTCCTAACTGGTACTTGAAAATATCTTGTAACTTTCCTCCCAACTCCACTCCTAACAATATGCAAATGTATGGAAATTAGAAAGTTAAGATGAGAAGCAATCATTAGCCTAGGTACGCATACATAGTTGATGTGCATGCAAATAAAGTGTTGAGATTTAGAAAGAAACCTGGGAAAAGGTCCTGATGAGATTGTGATCACCTATTCATAAATAAAACACTACTCTCCACTGGTAACAAATGCGTACTGGGTGTGGTCAAACCCTCGCTAATTTGCAGGAGTGTCCAAGGAGGACAGTCTGGAATACGACTTTCGGCTCTCTTAGCCACTTCCCAACTTGGGGAATTAGGAGAATTTCGGAATACTACCCCTTGCCACTCAATACAACAACGCACCATGCACATGTGCACCATCTCCACTCCCTGGGGACTATTTCTAGCCTCTGGGTCAAGATCATTCACAAATCGTCCATCTACCAGGTACCTACTAACGGTCCTGGGTTGAGAGCAGTAATGTGGATCTCACTGAAGGATACAAGCCCCATGGGTGGGTTCGAACCTAGGACCTCAAGATCGTCATTCATAATTCAAAATCACTGTAACAACACCTCCACATTTCCCCCTGGTCCATGCTTACCGCTCGGACAGCGTCGATGACGGGGGCCTTGTCCGTCTTGTCAGCGTATTGCAGACGGGTCTGCTCGCTGACCAGGCTCCACAGCTTGTCACAGTTGATGGCAGGCTTGTAGTACTTCTGCCTCGTCAGATGGAAATGCCTCATGCCCACCTTGCCAAAGTAGCCAGGATGGCTGGGGGAGGAGGGAAGAAGGGAGAGGGAGAGGGAGATTATTCACAAGCCATAACTTGTTGGAAGGGGAAGTGCATGCTGAAAAGAAGATACAGTGAAACCTTGCTATAGTGGCCACCCAAGGGAAACCAAAATTGTGGCCTTCATAGACAGGTGGCTGCTAAAAACAGGTTCTTTAACACATGATCTCTCTCCAGGGGAATCATTTTAGTGGCCACTATAGACCGGTTGGCTGCTATAGACAGGTGGCCATTAAGACAGGTTTGACTGTACTTTCACAAAGTTCAGTGAAAATTTGAGCCAAATCAGACAGTGAATACAGATATTTTGGCCATTCGAAGTTTGAGCACAAACTGGCAACATAAGTGAGATTCAAAGGGGGGATATTCATGAATTGCATAACTTGTTTGAAGGGGAAGTTTTCGCACTGAACAAAAGATGCTTTCATATCATGTGAACATTTCAATGAAGCGGATAAGTGGATGTTTGAGCCAAATCGGACTGGAAAAAATTTGGGCAATTCAAAGTTTGACCACAAAAATTACCAAAATATGAGAACACATCAGAAGAGGTTATTGCAATGCACTGCATCCAAATGGGTAAAGCACCTTCAACACCTTCTTACTCAAATGTATGTCAAGTTCTCTGACTCTCTCACTGATACGGTATTAACACGAAGGGATGATAATGCTCTTGAAGAAAAGCTTGAATGATAATGTCGCTTTTGAAAGTCCCGCCCACCGGCAGTAACCAGTTAACTCACTCAACTACCCTGAAGTCACCCCACTTTAACACAACTTCGCCTAAATTTTTTCAATTCATGTTTTCCAAGTTTTTTTTATGGATGGTGTAGAAAATATTAACTTGTCGCCATATTCACATAAGAATTGGGCCAACTTGGTCGTGTTGCGCATTGACATGGATTCCTCCCATATTCATCCCTTCCAACGTCCCCTCCCCTGGCCCCTCTACTCACTATTTGTCATAGTTGATGCGGTGGTGATGCTGACCTCCGGCGTTTCCCCTGCCTCCCGGATGCTTGCGGTGCTTGCCGATACGACCGTGGCCGTGGCTCACGTGACCTCGCAGCTTGCGGGTCTTCTTCTGCTTGCGGGGAGCCTATGCCAAAGTTGGAAAGTAAAAAGAAAATGTGCTTGATTAACCCTTGACGTGATACTTGTGGATTATTTCATTATCAATAACACATTGTCTGGCACGCAAAGGGTGAAACACATTTGATGATTTTGTTGCCTTGCCGATCTCTTCATATCTTGCCATTCTGATTCATGTGTAACCAATTTAGCACTTAAATTAATCCCCAAATATTCCCACATCATTTCAGGTTACTCAACCTATAATTTAGTTAACACTTGACAAACTTTTCAGTTTCATACATCATCATCAAGGACAAGGTCGGGGTGCATACTTCAAGACAGTGTGTCTGCCACATTCAGAGTCAGGAATGACAGCACATGATTAAATTTTATGAAGCATGAAAATGATGAAGTACAAGATCGAAGTCGGACAAGTCGACAAAATCTAAGTACATGTAACTAAGAATTTACTAAAATGATGACTCTCAAAATGAAATGACAAATATCCATTTCAAGACAAGACCCATTCTACCTTAAAATATTATAATCCTTCAGATAATCTTAATACAACAACCAAAACATGAGGTTACTGCTTGCTTTTGACTTTTGTTGAAGTTCTACACCCACGACTACGGCAAAGTCGCGTCGCAGGCTATTGCCCATGACCGACATTACAGTCCCACCTATTCATTTGGATGTATGTTTTATATTTCAATTACACGGTTACAAACATCGGTTCCATACACCAGGTGAAATCACACGAGAACAGATTGAAGAGACGGGTTCAACAATAAACGTTCTGGGAATGAAGACTTCCTTTAAGGATCAAGTCCTACTTTAAAGAGATTAATATGAGGCAAAAATAAGAGTAAACAACTCGTCAGATCACCTTACACGCATGCATGCAATACATTGCTCGCAGGGACGTAACGCAAAAATCGTAAACGAGGGGATATAAAACAAGTCAAAATATCCTTACACCCAGTTGTAATAAAACACCAAAACATAACATTCCGTAATAAGAAGGAATCTTTTATTGCAACTTGTGTCTTTTCATTCAACGATTATTCGATTTTGGTGGAGATTGAGGCCGATTTACTTTACATTCCGAGATTACACCTACCATTTATCAGAGTTAAAGAAAAAGAGAAATAAACACACGCCCTCTACAGTGGAAACAAATTAAACGATGGGTCGATGCATCGTGAATGATCCAGAAAAATCGACAAGTTACAAGTTTTCACTTGTACTGTGTCTCCTTTTTCATTCATTTGCCTGGCCAGGAATGTAACAATACGGACGTATTTGTGGGAGAGAACGGTAAGTTTTCCCCTTGGTTCCCTCAACGTTTCGTGGTTTATATTTAAAACAAATAAAATGCGACATTCGCCCACAAAATGATCAGGTACGGACTCTCCGAGTAAGTTGTCGCCAGCCGCAGCGGCCTGGCCTACGGCCATTTCTCGTCGGTGCATGGCCTTGCCTTGGGCTCGGTATCCGCATACAAACAATACAATGCATGCATAATTCACAAGCGTGCACAGAAAACTGGCAAATTGATGTGATGATGCTGTAAGTGTAACAGTCAACTGTTACATTAAGATTTTTTTTTCTCTTTGCTACGATTTAAGAGTCTATTTTTTATCAATCATTTTGATTTAGATCTAGATCTCATTTCTTTTTTAATAAATGCTGCATGATGGCATCAAACTCAGACGAGTCAAAACAAAGACAGAGTGTTCAAACTTAGTGATAGTCAAAGAACATGAATGAAGAACGTAGATGAGCAGTCTGTCAACTTGTCAAGAAACATGAAAATTCAGTCTCTGTAGGTCATTGGTTGTGCAGAGATTGCATGTACTTGTGGCTCCTCTGAATGCCCTAAAACTCTGAGTATCGAGTAAAACTAAAGGGTATGTAAAAAAAAAAATTTGGTTAACTTAAAGAATGCCCTAATGAGATGGTTATTCCTATCTATCTGTCATTTCAAGTGTCAAAAACAATGCCCCATACAAGTATGAGGAGGTTTCCACCATGAATTTCCTACTTTCTTGTCCAGATCTTTTCTTTGTCTGACGTAGAACATATCTTTATTAGCTAACAATAATTACTATGATTAGTCTACTGTCTAATAACTCTACTCTAGTCCAGGGGCGGTATTCCGAAAACGAACTTAGGAAAAATTTTATTGTATCTCAGGGACTTAGGAAAAATTTTATCTTTTGGTATTCCGAAAAGCCAACTTACAATAAAAGATAAAATTTTTATTCAAATGAGCTAGAGATAAAAATTTTATGTAAATGAGGCTCTGAGATAAAATTTTTATGCAAATGAGCTAAATCGGTATTCTGAAACGCACTTAGGAAAAAAATATAGGATGAAAGATAAAACTGCTCCAAAGCAATTTTATCTCCAGACGTACGCGCCTAGGCCCATATAGCATTACGTGCAAAAATAATTCGCGCATTCAACTGTTTGCACATGGGCGCATCAAATCAAAGACCGTATACGCGCAATGTCCCTTTCAGTTTCATGACATCACACCATCAACTTGATGTTGTTAATGTATGCAAAAGACATAAAACAACGTTTATTACTGGCTGCCTCTGGGATAGATAGGAGCGCAGGGCATGCGCTCATTAACATTGGTTAAAATCTTCCTAAAATATTTTTCGGAATACCAAAGATAAAATATTTTAAGGACATTGTATCTTAGGGGAGATAAAATTTTTATCTCTGTGGATTTTCGGAATACTCCCCGCCCCCCCCCCCCCCCCCCCCCCGATCTTCACCTATAAATTATCAATACTCTCTCTATTTCTCTGACAGGGAAACATAGCAGAGAGACCAAAGAACAACGCAACAACACTTCAAAAGCAAGGCAGAAGGTGTGGACTGTGCAATTCCAGTTTTCATCCTGTAACGCCATGGCAACTGGGGAGGATAGAGGAACCCCCGGAGGAGGAGGAAGGGGTCAAAGGTCGGTTGAGCAGTCACTGGAAGGGGGTCTGAACCGGGTCCTGCAATACGCTGTGGAGCATATGGCGCCAGGAGGAGCACCAGAACCAGAGGCCAGAGAACCATTGACAGAAGAGGTAGAGTAGAGGATTAGAAGTTCATCACCTTCTGTACACTACAGCTCAAAGGAATTGGCGTAGGGAAAGGGACATGGAAGAAAGGGAAGGAGCCTCAGTTTTAAACCGCTGCATATTTTGTCCAGTTAAGCATGAAACATGATGCTTTTTAGGCTATAAAGCATTGTGTTTCATGCTGAAGTGGACAAAATATAAAGCGGTTTAAAACTGCGGGTCCTTCCCTTTCTTCCCTTTCCCTTTCCTTTTCCCTATGCCAATTCCTTTGAGCTGGAGTGTAGAGTAGAGGATTATAAGTTCATCACCTTCTGTATAGTCTAGTTACTAGGCTGAGAAGTGCATGGTCACAATCGAGTCTGTTAACAACAATAGGTTACTTCTGTTGTTCTGATTCTTTTTCACGCTTTGTTATATTGTTCTGCCTCTGTTTACAGAAATATTGTCATTGCTTGAAGATTGAGCCAACAGTCAGAGAGTAAAGAGCGCTTGATCATTCTTTTTATGCTCCCACAACAAATTTGCAGGATGGCATTATGTTCCCAGTTTGTCCATTCGTCCGTCCGGATCTCACATGAAACCTAAAAATATAATTGACAGAATTTCAAATTTTGAATTGTAAAAAACCACCACAATAATTCCGGTACATAATCATCTTTGTCAACACCATGTTCTTCATTCTCACCATCATTCCTCTTTATCGCCTTCATTGCTCAACTTACCTGAAACAGTAATCACCACCATTATCATTGTCATGAGGGCGCTGTTTGTACGATATCTTTCAAGATGTAATTTTTGTATCCCTTGCTTTGAAGCAAAATTTCGCCGTGTGGATTTGTGAACGAATCTCCTGGAGTTACATAATGTTCTCTTGATATAATATACACTATCCTTATATAACAATGGATCCGTCAAAGAGTACACGTCAGCTGGAAAACACTCCAAACAAATCTTCCCCGCTCTCCAAGAAGCCGAAAATTGTTGACTCTAGTCCCACCGCTTCCCAAAGCCGTATGGTAACGAACGCGGACGCTGTTCCCAAAGGTCAGTACAGAAATGATTCGGCTACGCATTTGGCTTCATCTAACACTAGCGCCAGGCGTTCGCTTGGTTTAGAGTCCACAGATGCTCCTCCTACCTGGTTTGTCACCTTTTTTAATGACTTTGAATCAAGATTTGACTCACGCATTGAAGCTTTGTTGGATAAAAAATTGAGAGACATTTCTTTAAAGGTGTCTGATCATGATGAAAGAGTCAAGAGCATTGAGTTTGATATGGGGTCCTTGAAGGATTCTGTCAAGCAGTTAGAGAAGGAGAAGGAGGAGCTCATTGCCAAATTGGATGACCTAGAGAATAGGGGAAGGAGAAAGAACATTGTTCTGTTCGGGATTCCTGAACATCCAAACCAAGATCATGAAGATTGTTTGAAAACTGTCACCGATTTCTTACAACATGCCGATGTCTCGAAGGATGATTGTTCGCAGATAGAAAGGTGTCACCGTACCCCCACATATCGATCTGAGGCCAGTTCTAGGCAGCCGAGAAGAATCCACATTGCCTTTTCTTCCTTCACAACCAAAGAACGGGTGAGGAAAGCGTGTGTGAAGAAGCTGAAGGAGTCCAATTCCAAATATCGGGATCGAAAGGTCTTCGTTGCTGAGGATCTATCAAAGAGAGTCCTTCAATTACGCCAGAAGAAGCAGGAGAAGTTCAAGCAACTACGATCAGAAGGAAAAAAGCCGTTTTTCGCATACCCAGACAAAATTCGGTACAGAGACCCGACCACCGGGAAAGTCTTTTCAGCAGATTGATCCTATCGTATTACAGAATGTCTTTTTCAAATGAAAACATCTACTAATGGATCTCATGATCACTTTTCCACGTAGTTCTACATGTTTAAAGGTTGAACTGAATGGACATGCGTTATCTTTTATAAGTGATATTTATGGACTGAAATTGTTTAGTCTTGCATGATATTTCATAATTTTTTTACTTTTAACAAGTAGAGTGAGAACAGCTGTTGTTATAGCTCGTCTTATTTGTTTATGTCTTTGAATACAGGCTGTTTAACTGACTTATTTCTGATACTGATTATCTCCCATCTATATGTGCACAAGAGTGAACTTTATTGTTGTATTGATATATATTTTTTGAAGTTTACCTGTAAAGACACTTCTTTATCTCATGTGTAGATACTGCGTGTATCAGTGAAGCTTAATGCTAGTTTTTATCTCCCTGCCATAGTGACATTTTTATTACATTTATAAGGTAATGTCTTTTTCATATCTTTTGAAAATAATGTGCACATGTTTTAATGTACTCTTTGATATATTTTCAAGTTACTACCCCTTGGCTTTACTCTCCTTTGTGATGGGGATTTGAAGAGTTTTCTTTTTTGTTTACAGTGTGTTCCTAAGAGATGTTTTTTTCCCCCATAAAGCTACTCTAGGCATTTGTGAGCATTTTTTATATATTGACTCTGTTATTCCGATTTACTTGTAAACCATACATGTACGAGTGTTTTGATTTCTGTATTGGCTACTGACTTTTGCTGATGATATATTGTGTGTTTTTTTTATTATGCCCCTTTGTAGATCATGATTTATATGTGATTCAGAGAGTCCATTTTGTTTGTTTTTGTGGTTACACGGTGGATTTTGCTCAAGGCTGTTTCATATTTCTCGTTGTATGCACCTTTGGACCAGGGCTGAGACTGATTTGAAGTCACTGGCCACTATTCTTGGTGCCATTTGCACCCTCCTATCGTTTTTACCTAATTTGTTGTTGTTGTCCCCCTCCCCTATTTGTAATATGTTTAAATTCAAAGCAGTTAGTTGCTCACTTTGTTTGTATACAAGCTCTTATTTGCTAGATATGGTATGTTGTGATTTTACATGGTGGCAAGCAGTCATGTGCCTTTTACAGTGTTTATTCTTTTTTCAATTTATCGTGCAATGCAGATACTTCAAAGAGTGGTATGGAACCAGTGATATTGTAGAATTTCATTTATGTCATTAAAGCTTAGCACATTTAACTGTCGGGGTATCCAAGATTATGTGAAAAGCAGAAAAATATTTCATTACTTAAGGTCAATTGATAGTGATATTATTTTTCTTCAGGAGATACATTCCTCCCCAGAAGACGAATCATTTTGGAAACAGCAGTGGGGGGAACATGCTTGGTTCTCAAGTCATACTTCCAATAGTCGTGGTGTCGCTATTTTGATTCGTAACCATGTTTCGCTGGTAATTCACTCCTCGTTCGCCGATCCAAATGGAAGATTTTTGATTTATTCTGTAACCATAAACGGTTTATCTCTTTTACTTGTAAATATTTACGGCCCCAATAACGATGATCCAGATTTTTTTCTAGATGTTTTTGCTAAAATAGAGCACTTTAATTATACTTCATTAATCTGTGCTGGTGATTTCAATGCAGTGTTGGGTCCTCTGGATTACCGAGGTGGTAGACAAAGACATGCTAATGAAAAAGCTAGTGAAATTATTCAAATATTGATGGAAGAATACAATTTATGTGATATTTGGAGAAACTTTCATCCTCATTTAAAACAATACACTAGGCATCAAATTAACCCAAAGGTTCTCTCCAGATTAGATTTTATTCTTCTTTCGGAAAATTTTGTTAACAATTGCTTGCAATCAAAAATAATTCCTGGGATTCAATCAGATCATTCTGTAGTTACCTTGAACTTTAAAGATGCTCATCCTCAGAAGGGACCCGGGTTTTGGAAACTCAACTGTAATTATTTGCATAATGATGCTGATTTTGTAAAAACAATGAAAGAGACAATTAATCATTTTAAAACAGATAATTGTAACAGTATGTGCAACCCACATATAATGTGGGATGCCCTCAAATGTACAATAACAGGTACTTGTATAGAGTATAGTTCCAGAAAGAAGAGAGAGAGGAAAGCTGCCAAAAATAAATTGTTTAAAGAAATAGACAATGTAAAAATGCAAATAAACAATGACCCAGATAATGTGATCCATATTGAGCACCTAGAAAGTTTGCATAGTGATTTGGACAAGATATTAGAATATGAAACTCAAGGCTTAATTATTCGATCAAAATTGCGCTGGGTAGAAGAAGGAGAAAAAAGCTCCAAATATTTTTGCAATTTAGAGAAAAGACATGGTGAGAAAAAATCCATTCATAGAATCAAAAATGTTGATGATGAAATAATTTCAAATCCCCAATCCATATTAGATGAAATCAATGACTTTTACCAAAACTTGTATAGAAAACAAGATACACAAAATTTGTATAGTACAGACACCTTCTTGGAGTCTTTTGAAACACCAAAATTAAATGATAATGACAAATCATTTTTGGAGCATCCTCTTACTAAAAAAGAATTATATGAGACAATCACCTCTATGAAACATAACAAATCCCCAGGGTATGATGGTTTACCAGTAGAGTTTTACATTGTTTTTTGGAAAGATATATCTGATCTGTTATTGGATTCATTCAATTTTTCCTTAGAAAATGGCCTTTTGTCTACATCACAAAGAAATGGTATTATTACTTTACTTCCCAAGAAAGACAAGGACCAGTTTTATTTGAAAAATTATAGGCCCATATCATTGTTAACTGTGGATTATAAGATTTTAGCAAAAACACTGGCAAATAGACTAAAGAAATGTCTCAATGATCTTGTTCACCCAGACCAGTCTGGCTTTTTAAAGGGTCGCAATATTGGGAATAATATAAGATTGATTATGGATTTGATAGAGTACACAGAACTTCATGACATTCCAGGTGCCATTCTTTTATTAGACATTCAGAAAGCATTTGATAGTGTGGATCATGAATTTTTGTTAAAAGTTTTAAAAAAATTTAATTTTGGGGATAAGTTTATTGGTTGGATCAAAACTCTATATTGTAACCGCAAGAGTTATGTTGCTAATAATGGATTTTTTACTAAAGCTGTTATGATGGAAAGAGGAATTTTCCAAGGATGTCCAACCTCCCCCTATTTGTTTTTATTAGTTATTGAAACAATGGCTCTTAGTGTAAGACAAGATGTAAACATAAAAGGGATCCCTGTAGAAGGTCAAGAGGTAAAAATATCCTTATTAGCTGATGATTCTACCTGCTTTCTTGATGGCTCACTTGACTCTTTTAATAATCTTTTTGATTTGCTTAAGAAATTTGCAGCTTGTTCTGGTTGCAAACTTAATATATCTAAATCTGAGGCTGTTTGGGTGGGGGCTAAAAGGGGCTCACAAGTGAATCCCTACTCTGAAAACGGTCTTAATTGGAAAACCGATACATTCAAAACTCTTGGAATTGTTTTTTCATTAGATACCAGGACAATGTTTGATCTTAATTATAAACCTAAACTGAAGTCTATAGAGGCAACCCTTAACTGTTGGCGTTGTAGAAACTTATCCTTAGTTGGTAAAGTTTGTGTCGTTAAAACATTAGTATTACCTCAGCTATTGTATCTTTTTTCTGTGCTATGTATACAAACTCCAACCAAGCTATTCAAGGAGTTAGAAAGGATTTTCTTTAAGTTTATTTGGAGTGGTGGGAGAGATAGGGTAAAAAGAAAATATTTTTATAATGAGTATTGTTCAGGTGGATTGAAAATGATTGACCCTTATGTTTTTGCTTTGTCTCAGAAAATGGCATGGGTGAAACTCCTTCTTGATAAAGAATATGTTAGTCTGTGGAAGACAATTGAATTGTCAGTACTAGAAAACTTTAATCAAAACAAAGATATTTTGTGGAAATCCCATGCCCCTGATTCCATTTTGAAAAGTCTTCGTTGTTCTCAACTGTCAGAGTGTATTAGAACATGGTATATTTACAGGGAGGAAGCAGTGAAGAAGGAGTTTAATACAGTATTTTCACATATGGGGTCATGCCAATGTTTATGGTATAACAAACATATTAGATCCAAGACAAAGCAGTATTTTTTTAACCAAGAGTGGTTTGATTGCGGAATAAATTTTGTTAGCGATTTATTGAACCCCCCACTCCCAGGAAGCAAGCTTTTTGAAGAACTAATTCTTGACTTTGACATTTCTCCAAGGGGAAGGAAAAACTTCAACTTCCTAATGAAAAATATTCCAAATTCTTGGTTAAATATGTCAGAGTGGGACAATGAAGAAATTTTTCATAAAATAGTAAACAATCTATGTCAAGCAAAGAAGGTCCCAAAGTATGTTTACCCTATCTTGCTCGGGATTTTTATTCCAACAAAACACACTGATTTCTGGGAAGAACTGTCTCTGTCCCCAAACCCTGAAGAGTGGGATAAGATTCATTTGAGAAATTTCAAATGTTCAATAGACTCGCGTATACGCTCTTTCTATTTTAAACTCTTTCATAAAGCTATCTCCTTAAACGACTTCTTACATAAAATTAAAAGGAAGGATTCTCCGAATTGTACATTCTGTCAATCC
The DNA here is from genome assembly GCA_963669155.1 of Arbacia lixula. Taxonomy (NCBI): domain Eukaryota; kingdom Metazoa; phylum Echinodermata; class Echinoidea; order Arbacioida; family Arbaciidae; genus Arbacia; species Arbacia lixula. Next base: position 14,594,669 of record OZ022592.1, on the reverse strand, counting down.
CTATCAGAAACCATTATCCATGTATTTATTGATTGTGACATTGTGAAAATCATTTGGAACAAAATAATTCTTGAAATTTCTCGACATACTAAGAAGGTTTTTAATCCGTCCCCCTTTGAAAAGATTTTTGGAGTTAAAGATGACAAATTTATCACTTATATTTTCCTGATATTCAAATATTATATTTACTTATGTAAATTCAAAAATAACATTCCTTCATTTCAGGGTTTTAAAGTCTATTTGAAAACTTGTAAGGAAACAGAATATCGCATTGCCAAAAAGAAAGGTACTCTTGCACTCCACTTTAGGAAGTGGAAATATGTGTTCTGATGTACAGTGTACTTGTGTAACAAACTGCTTGAATATTAGATGTACTTGTTTACTAGCTGAGCTCCTTTTTTCCATGTAGTACTGCTTTGTTCTGATTCGTTATGATTATGTTATTGTTTTTTTTATTATTGTGTTTGTTTTCGATTGTATTTTGATATTTGTGTAATCATTTTATCGATCAATAAAAACTTAATGAAAAAAAAAAAAAAAAAAAACATTATCATTGTCATGTTGATCACCACCATTACCAAATATCTTCACAGTGCATGTCTTCAGTATTGTTACGCCATGGAGCAACAGTTTAACCAACAGCAAGAGTAATAACAAGAGTTAAACAGAAATCTAATTTGTTTATACTACCTCCATCTTGGTTACTCCTTTCTTTTTTCTCTGTCGCCCTTATTTGGCATACATTTGGCGAGTTTTGACAAATTACCCATCCTGCCACACTACACTATGTCTTTGTGTCGCCGTTCTCTCGTTCATAGAAAAAGGAGTTCCTGAACCAGGTCTTCAACGAGATGCTGCGAGACGAGGTGAAGGAGATGAAGGGGCACGTGGAGGTCTTGAGGAAGCTCCAAGACTCTGAGAAGGTGGACGACCAGGAGCAGAAGGAGGAGTGTCTTGAGGCGCTCATGGATCTTTGTGAGACCCTTGATAATGCTCAGGGTACGGCACGCAAGTCTTTAACTCTTTAAGCACCATTCAGGCATTTTTGCAGAGGTACATGTACATGTAATACACACCATTCCCATAGGGCAGCATGGAGTCTGGCAGAGAAGGAGTTAACTCTTTATGCACCATTGAGGCATTTTCGCACTGGTAATACACACCATTCCCATAGGGCAGTATGGAGTCTGGAAGAGAAGGAGTTAAGTCTTTTTGCACCATTCAGGCATTTTTGTACTGGTAATACACACCATTCCCAAAGGGAAGTGTGGAGTCTGGCAGAGAAGGAGTTAACTCTTTATGCACCATTCAGGCATTTTTGCACTAGTAATACACACCATTCCCATAGGGCAGTATGGAGTCTGGCAGAGTAGGAGTTAACTCTTTATGCACCATTGAACTGGTAATACACACCATTCCCAAAGGGCAGCATGGAGTCTGGCAGAGTAGGAGTTAACCCATGCTTTACTGAGCCCATGTATTTGCTGGTTGGCTTTTCCCCAATAAAATACTGAGCAGTGCGACTTTTGTGTTATCTCTCTGTACAGACAATGGACAACAGGTTATGATTCCCTATTTATGAATAAATCTAAAATTCAGGCCACAATTTGATGTGTGTCTCACCACCTTGGTGATGGCAGGTCCATGGCAAATGTTGAGATTCAAACCAGATCAGGGGGCACAAAGGAAATCTAAACATGATTAGCAATGTGTGGAGAGTCCAATCAGTACTAGAATTGCGCATTGCAAATATGTTGACTCGTTACTACTGGAGCTGTTTGGTTAATGGTCCCGGGTGAAATATGTTAACTATGGATGACAAGGCTGTCTTCATAAGACAGAGCCCACCTCCCTCATCGGTATATCTGCAGTATTTAAAGAGTTAAGGAAAAGTGATCATAGCCTTTTCTCCTAATTCGTGGACAGACTTCCTCAAAGTGGGTGGAGTCAACATCGCCGTGGCGCTGTGCGGTGACCCCAGCTCGGAGGTCAGATGGCGTGCCCTCGACCTCTTAGCCGTGTCAGTCCAGAACAACCCATTGAACCAGAAGGCCCTACTTGACCGAGACGCTCTGAGGCTGTTCCTGAATCTCCTGGACAATGACAGCGACTACCAAGTCAGGGTCAAGGCCCTTTATGCTGTCTCATGTAAGTGGGAGTTAGTTCTTCTCTTTGTTATTACGGGATAGAAATCATGGAGGAGGGTGAGGAGAAGGAGATTTAAAAGAAAAAGGATAAAAAGGAGGAGGAGGAGAAGACAATGACAGCGACTACCAAGTCAGGGTCAAGGCCCTTTATGCTGTCTCATGTAAGTGGGAGTTAGTTCTTCTCTTTGTTATTATGGGATAGAAATCATAGGAGGAGGGTGAGGAGAAGGAGATTTAAAAGAAAAAGAATAAACAGGAGGAGGAGGAGAAGACAATGACAACGGCTACCAAGTCAGGATCAAGGCTCTGTATGTTGTCTCCTGTAAGTGGCAATTTGGGGCTGCATGAAAGTCAGCTATGACCAAGGGAAGTGTTTTGAAAGAAACTTACGTCTGAAACTGCTTTAGCTAAGTCATTTAGTATTCTTAAAACTGACACAAGTCCAAAAGTGCTCTTCAATATTTTTTGAGAAGAAATTGAAGCGAGCATACAGCAGTTTTCAGAATACTGATTTATGATCATCAAAAGAATGAGTCATTTTAAAATGATGTTGTGTTGTGATCCCTTTGCCAGCACTTTGGTTTGGTGAGAGAGATCTTGATCTTGAAGCTCTCCTAGAAGCACACATCTTCTCCCTCATATGAACTATCTGAGGAGCCTTCAAACATCAAATATGCAATTACAGTTGAAGAATTATCACTTTTTACAAAAGGCAATGCACATAGAATTTGAAATGAAATCATATTGCTCATTAAGTGTACGTTTATAAGGTGAATATTGCTGTTATGATGATAAGGTAATTGTCTGGATATTGTCTGTCTAAAAGTGACTTGATTGGTTTTAAAGAGAAGGGAAAAAGTCATTTACGAAATGTTCTCCTGTTTGATCCCTCTCCCGAGTGCTGACTTCTCGGTTTGGTGAGAGAGAATGAGGTCATTAATGGAATGTTCTCATGTCTTGATTCTAGGTTTGGTGAGAGGGTAAGAATTGAGTCATTCATGAAATGATTTCAAGTCTTGAGTCTAAGTTTGGTGAGGGAGAACAAGGTCATTAATGGAATGTTCTCATGTCTTAATTCTAGGTTTGGTGAGAGGGTAAGAATTGAGTTACTCATGAAATGATCTCAAGTCTTGAGTCTATGTTTGGTGAGAGAGAATGAGGTCATTAATGGAATGTTCTCCTATCTTGATCCTAGGTTTGGTGAGGGAGAACGAGCTTGCCGTGGAAGCACTCCTAGAGGCCGACGTCTTCTCCTCACTGATGAGGGCGATGCAGACAGACATTGAGAAGCTGCAGGTCAAAGCAGCCTTCCTGCTCAGCGCTCTGCTTTGGGAACAGCCAAAGTTCAACGGTAAGACTCCTCCTCCATCAGGCTTATTTGCCCCTGAGCTCCCCTGAGTCGCAAATTGTTTTAAGACGGGGCTTTAAGATTGTAGATGTATGATTCATTAGAGCATACTAATGAGGCATTGTGGCAGCTTTCCTGCTCAGTGCTCTACTCTGGGAGCAACCAAAGTTCAATGGTAAGACTCTCAGGGGTTGGGGGGATTCACCAAGCTGTTCATAAGCTACGAAAAAATTTACGCATGACTGGTGACCTGTTCTTGTGCTATCAGATACCCAAATGTTTTGATTCCATTGAGCTAAAGTTGAAATCTGATCTTGGTCGATTCAAATTCTTGTTGCTAACAAGCATCTGAATACAAAGTTTATGATTTGTCAAATTTCATTTGAATTGTTGGAAATGAACTCGCACTATCCTAAAACAGGAACAAATTTAGCACATGAACAGGTCACCGGTTGTGCATAAAGTCGTTCTTAGCTCACGAACAGCTTTGTGAAACACCCACCTGCTCCTCCATCAGGCTTGATTGCACCTGAGCTCTGTCTTATAAAAGAGTTGCGATTGATCTGACTTGATCACAAGTCCAATCCCTTATCTTGACTGTACAGAGTTACGATTGATATCAATTGCAAATCTCCTAGGTGTTTAATTAGGTACCCAGTAGGAATGGCGTGGGCTACCATGATGCAAAAAAATTATTCCTGGGGATTGGAAAGGGTGCCTCAAAGACTTACCAGCATCCAATGACAGGGATGATAATAATGTAAAGAGCTTTAACTCTCTCATTACCATTGGCATGAAGATGTGTACAAAGCCAAAGGGGTTTTTAAGGGCTGGTAATGTAAGGATTAACTCTCTCATTACCATTGGCATGAAGATGTGTACAAAGCCAATGGGGTTTTCAAGGGCCTGGTAATGTAAGGGTTAACTCTCTCATTACAATTGGCATGAAGATGTGTAGTAAGCCAATGGGGTTTCTAAGGCCTGGTAATGTAAGGGTTAACTCTCTCATTACCATTGGCATGAAGATGTGTAGTTAGCCAATGGGGTTTTAAAGGCCTGGTAATGTAATGATTAACTCTCTCATTACCATTGGCATGAAGATGTGTAGTTAGCCAATGGGGTTTTCAAGGCCTGGTAATGGCAGGGCTAACTCTCTCATTACCATTGGCATGAAGATGTGTAGTAAGCCAATGGGGTTTTCAAGGGCCTGGTAATGTAAGGGTTAACTCTCTCTTACCTTTTGCATGAAGATGTGTAGTAAGCCAATGGGGTTTTCAAGGGCATGGTAATGTAACGGCTAACTCTCTCATTACGATTGGCTTGAAGATGTGTAGTTAGCCAATGGGGTTTTAAGGGCGTGGTATTGTAAGGGTTACTAGAGATGATACTGTTTCTTATAAGGCGCTTTATGAAAAGATTATCATCATCTTGTCTCCTCCTCATTCTAGATGTCTTGCACGACATGGGCATGGTGCACCAGCTCATCCACCTCCTCCGCGCTGAACACAAGATGCATCACGAACACATCATGGCTGCCATCCTCCATCTCGTCTCCCAGCACCCTGGTTGCCATGCCGACTCGCTACACCCGGGGCTGGGCTTCCGGAGTTTTCTGGAAGAGAGGGGGAAGGAGCTGAATGGGAAAGAGGAATTTCTGGTAAGAATGTAAAATTCAACGGATCGTCTGCATATTTTTGTTTTGCCCGGTCGGAATCAGTGCTTTAAATATGATTTACAAGTGCAAAATGAAGTCATAACTCATTTGTGCATTGTTTATGATTGTGGATAGCCTTTTTCTCATTATTATAAGAGGAAATGATCTTGAAAAGGGAGGAGAAGGTGGAGAAGAAAAGAAGGAGGAGGAGGAGGGGGACTAAGGAGAAGAAGAAAAAGAGACCCTCTACACCATTAAAAAGACAAATATATGTTTAATACTTCATCACAAGGGCTACTTGTCGAGACTAATGTCATGATATGATCATGATGAACAGTGTTATCTGCTTCAAACATCCCTCTCAACTCATTCTATAGCTTTTCAATTATTGTAACCTACCATCAATGGAAACTACCATGGCAGCAGCAAATGAGCTCTCATTTTTGCCCTTGTTGCCATGGTTGTTACCTTTGATGATAAGCTACAATAATTGATAACATACATGCAACATGGCCCCGGCAGTTGTTTCACCAAGCTGTTTGTAAGCTACGAAGGACTTTACGTACGACTGGTGACCCTTTCTTGTGGTAAATCAGATTGTCAATGATTTTTTTCTCCCCCATCAGTTAAGTTGAAAGCTGATCTGAATGAATGAAAGTTCTTGTTAACAAGTGTCTGAATACAAAGTTTAATGATTTGTCAAATTTGATGAGGATTGTTGGAAATTAACTCCCACTATGTTAAAACAGGAACAAATTGGGGTATCTGATTTAGCACAGGAAAGGGTCACCATTCACGCGTAAACTCGTTCTTAGCCTATGAACAGCTTGGTGAAACACCCCCCTGGACTGTAAAATGGGACATACCCTGTCCACCATTTATTCACTTTTCTAAAATTCCCAATTGCTATCATCACTGCACAGGAGGAACTGGAACTCTGCCAAAAACTGATTGACTTCTACTCCAAGGATGCAGAGTTTGACATCAATGCAGGGGCCGACAGGTGACATTTGACCCTGTGACCTTTGACTTTGAACTACTGAGGAAAGCAATGTCTGAGCTGCATGCCTGTTGCCTGTAGTGCTGCATGAAGCTGAAGAAAAAAATGTGATTAAGCTGCCAACATCCATCTTACCTGTATTTTCTAATCATATAAGAATAAATATGAAAATATAGAAGAGATGTGATAAGTTGCCAACATTTCATCGATATTTTCTAATTATCTAAGAATTATGAATGTATAGATATGAAAATATAGGAGAAATGTGATCAAGTTGCCAACATCTTATCTATATATTCAAATCATCTAAGAATTATAAATGTATAGATATGAAAACATAAAAGATATGTGAGCAAGTTGCCAACATCTCATCTATATATCCTAATCATCTAAGAGTTATATATTCATGGTATCACATACTGTATAAGCCATATATTTTGCGAGTCTAATTTTACGCGAGTCAGGATTACCCGTCAATTTCCCAAGTGGTTAAATTTGTGATCGTGGAGTACTCGTACTAACAGTACATGTCCTCGAGCATGTCGTATTCATAATTTCGCATGTTGTTATATTCGTGAATAGTCTAGACTCGCGAAATTCGCGAAAATAAAACCCATGGGAAATATATGGCATATACAGTATGCAGTCCACCCCTGTTGTAACGATCATGTATACAATACCCCAGTCATAGTTTAATGAACTTTTTGAGGGAAAGCACAAAACTATCCTTGTTCACGACCAGTGTATATTCATGCACCATATTACGCCTGTCAGTGTGCAATGTGTATCACTTAGCGTTCATTGCTCGTATCAACGCGTGCACTGCAGGGCGAGGGGGGACAGTGATCTCCGGTGTCTAGGTGACGGGAACAGGTAGGTTTCCAATGGCCCATGTAAAACCTCGAAATATAGCAATTACTATAATTCCACATGAAGTCAAGTGGCCAGTTTCTGTGGTATTTATACGATAGACCATTTGTGTTATGTATGCAAATATTATTCACGTCGTTCAAACAATACGTTACTAATGGTAACCCCATAGCTTGTCCGAGGTTTGTCAGAGGAGCAACAACTAATAGATTCAGACTGCGTTCCATCCATTGAAACTGAATCGCGAAATACAAGTGAATGTAATAACGCGTCACCAGGCAGTTAGAGTTAAAGTTGTGAATACATTACGAAAATGGCTTATTGTATTTGTCCATAATCTCGACCTATCGAGCCTAACCCTGTGAACTTTAAACAGGACAATTTCTGTGTCACTTTCATTGTGCTCTGCCACGTGGAAATCTGCGTTTCCCCTTGTTCTCTAGCCTCAGTGCAGCTAGCCCGGATCGTCGGCTAATTTCACATCAGGGCCCTGTTGCATAAAACTTACCATTGATGGTAACTGTGCGACCAGTGGCAACTTCTACCTAACCTTGAATTTGATTGGCTGTCGAGCAGTGTTACCATGGTTTCCATTAATGGTAAGTTTTATGAAACGAGGCCCTGGTGAAAAAAACACAAAGATATGGTGAGACCATAGAATAGAAATACAAGTGTATTTTTGCATGCAAAAAGCTGTACACGTTTATACAATGAAACTATTCAGCAAAATAAGGAAATGTATTTAGTCGTGAAGAGGTAGTATTCCCGCTTCAAGACCTTCCAGGGCCCCCTTGCATAAAACTTACCATTGATGATAACTTTGCTACCAATGGCAACTTATATGGATACCTTGAATTTGATTGGCTGTTGAGCGATGTTACCATGGTAGTTACTACTGATGGCAGAGTTACCATTAATGGTAACTTTTATGCAACGGGGCCCAGGTTCCTGTCTATAAAGGAATATCATTAAGAAATTAAGTATATTAATATGTAAAAAATATGTGCTGATGTGCATTTTGTTGCAAAATAAGGAAATGTATTTAGTCGTGAAGAGGTAGTATTCCCGCTTCAAGACCTTCCAGGGCCCCCTTGCATAAAACTTACCATTGATGATAACTTTGCTACCAATGGCAACTTATATGGATACCTTGAATTTGATTGGCTGTTGAGCGATGTTACCATGGTAGTTACTACTGATGGCAGAGTTACCATTAATGGTAACTTTTATGCAACGGGGCCCAGGTTCCTGTCTATAAAGGAATATCATTAAGAAATTAAGTATATTAATATGTAAATAATATGTGCTGATGTGTATTTTGTTGCATTCTTTTTTTAATTAATCAGAAAAATTCAGATGTAACATTAAAATGATTCATATTCTGAAAGGATTTGTTTTAGTGTAGATTAGATTATTTTGCTGATGCATATTTCTGTACATCTGGGGGGTGTTTCACCAAACTGTTTGTAAGTTACGAACGACTTTATGAACGACTGGTGATCCCTTCTTGTGCTAAATCAGATTCTCAATGAACAAAGTGTGGTATCGTATGTAGCACAAGAAGGGATCACCAGTCGTTCGTAAAGTCGTTCGGAACTTATGAACAGCTTGGTGAAACACCCACCTGGTATGGTATGTATGCGCTGTGTACATCTGGTATGGTATGTATGTGCTGTGTACATCTGGTATGGTATGTATGTGCTGTGTACATGCTTCGGTATGTATGTGTGTACATGCTTCGGTATGTATGTGTGAACATGCTTCGGTATGTATGTGTGAACATGCTTCGGTATGTATGTGTGTACATGCTTCGGTATGTATGTGTGTACATGCTTCGGTATGTATGTGTGTACATGCTTCGGTATGTATGTGTGTACATGCTTCGGTATGTATGTGTGAACATGCTTCGGTATGTATGTGTGAACATGCTTCGGTATGTATGTGTGAACATGCTTCGGTATGTATGTGTGAACATGCTTTGGTATGTATGTGTGTACATGTTTGTGCATATGCATTACATCACTACTGCATTTCTGGATTCGTTACTGCCTGCAAAAAAAAAATCCATTGCCTCTAAAGGTATGTGAAAGCAAAACAATAACAGCAATTACACGATCTTTCTCACATTGCCTTTTAAAAATACGAAATAAAAAATAATGACTCATTGAAAAATGTTTTTTTTTACGTTATTTTTATAACTTTTTATTTTGATTCAGAGTTTTAGACAAATAAAATTCACTAGTATACTGGGATGAATACATACATACATACAAATGTACAAAAAACACAAAATTAATGAGAGAAAATGGCACATCTACTACAAATCAGGCTTGGAATTTCACAATAAAAATACATGTACACAATTTGATTTAAACCTACATGATCGTAGGAGAGAGATGCATACTCAAAACAAAGATTGTTGGAATTTTAGCCAAATCACATTATTTTAATTGTATATCAATATATAACAATATACTTGCACATGCCAAGACCAACTCATCTAAATGTATGATTTAATAATCGAGGCAATACATAATTGCAAAATCAATTTTCTTCCACTAAAATGGATACCGTAGTTAATGACTTCATAATATCCCTGCAAATCTTCACCACTTTCACCATGGTCATGCTGCATATACCAGTACGTTGATGGTAACTTATCAATGGTAACTACCATGGCAACGGCCAATGAGCACTCAGTATTGCATCTGTTGCCATGGTAGTTACCATTGATAACCCTTCTCTTCATCATGCCCACCCCCCCCCCCCCCACATCCACCATTTTCTGGTTTACTCTATTACATGTAATGACGGCTAGGCATCAAATTGCATGGATAAAAAAAAAAACGATGCAAAAATATCTTATCGTACATGACAAATCATGATTATTGCTAGGTTTTAAATAATAGTAAGACTTCCAAGTTATCTCTGCGTAATTCATAAACGACTCCTTGCAAATATTCACTCATGGCTAACAGGCTCTGGATTTAATGTAGGTTAAAGCTACAGGCCCTTAATCTACCTCGAGTGATTTCTTTTTCATTCTACTTCCCTTCAATAGAACTCTTCAAAGACAGGGTGTCCCGTTTGCAAAAGTCATGAAACTCGGCAGGAATCAGCAGTATACGCTAATAATAACGTGTATGAAATCTCAGTTATAGCTTCACAAACACTTTTCAGGAGGAGTGAAAAACTATCCTTAACTTTACGTTTGAATCACAGCAAGAAGGGTTTACATTCATAATCGTATTGTCCCTCTCAGGACGCGATACCGGCATTACTGCCATTGAAACACATGCACCGTTGAGTGACTGATAGCCAATAGCAGTCTCCAGTCTCTAGGCTATAGGTTTCAGACGACCGGCCCAAAACATCCTCAAAATCTTCTGATCACTGTAATTTTGCTTAAAGTCAGTTTCCATTTCTATTATTGGGAGGGAAGTTCTAATGCAGTACATGTATCTTCTTCCATTTTACGTGGTTCTTACACAATTTAATGTTTTGAGCTGCAAAAGGGACACCCTGTCTTTAATCTACCGAAAGAGATTTTTATTCTTATTTTTATTCCCACCCATGAACTCTAAATCTGGCTCAAGAGATTTCTATATCAACCATCTTCCATTCAATAGAACTCAAAATTTAGGTTGAAAGTTTTGTTTTCATTCTACTTCAAATCAATAGAACTTTTAATCTAGCTTGAGGGATTTCCATTTCATTCTACTTTGATTGAATAAGACTCAGCTCAAGAGATTTCTGTTTCAATCTACTTCCATTCAATAGAACTCTTAATCTTAATCAAGAGATTTCTATTTCATTGTACTTTGGTTCAATAGAACCCTTAATCAGCTCAAGAGATTATATTTCATTCTACTTCAGTTCAAGAGAACTCTTAATTTTGATCAAGAGATTACATTTTATTCTACTTCCAATAAAAAAACTATTAATGTAGCTCAAGAGATTTCTGTTTCAATCTACTTCCATTCAATAGCACTCTTAATCTAGCTGGAGAGATTTCCATTTCATCCTACTTCCATTCAATAGAACTCTTAATCTAGCTCAAGAGATTTCTATTTCATTGTACTTCGGTTCAATAATACCCTTAATCTAGCACGAGAGATTGTTTTTCATTCAACTCCCACTCAATACAACTCTAAATCTGGCTCAAGAGCTTTCTATATCAACGATCATCCATTCAATAGAACTCAAAATTTAGGTCGAAAGTTTTGTTTTCATTCTACTCCAAATCGATAGAACTCTTAATCTAGCTTGAGGGATTTCCATTTTCATTCTACTTTGATTGAATAGAACCCTTAATCAGCTAAGAGTTTCAATCTACTTCCACTCACTAGACCTCACTAGACAGCTCTCCTGTATCTATCATTTTAAATGCTGCATCTGTTCAACTAATTGGGCTGATTTTATTGACTAACAATTTCTTATAGTTCAGTAGTAATTAGTAATAAAATTGTAATAATACATAATTGTAAATAATATATGATTGTGTATAATGTAGTAATTAGTAATTAGTCATTAGAATTTTTGACCAAGATGCAGCATCTTCTTTGTCTTCCTTCTTTATCTTATTTTCCTCTTTTCTAAGCACATAGAGACCCTGTCAAGGGTATTATGCGCTATACAAGAAAGGCGCTATTATTATCATTAGAACTCTTATTCTAGTTCAAGAGATTTCCATTTTGTCCTGTGTAAAAATGTTTCTGCCACAGTTATACACTATGCATGCTGTAATATGCAATTTAAATAAAATATAGCAGTGGACTACAGACTCTAGGTAACTACTGAGGGTATGTCACCATGCCTTAAAGATGGCCCGTCCCTTTTACAAACATCTGCAAACTCTCATGAAGTTTGCAGATATTAAGCATGTATCTTTGGGATACCAACTGTGAAATTTCAAGGTCAGAGGTGCTATAACTCCCGAAAAATAAACAAAAATCTAACTAGTTTTCACTGAGATTTAACTATTTTCGTGGTACGAAAAAAAGAAAGCTCGATCAATTATCAAAGATGATTTTCTTCAAAACTGAATATTACGCTTTGTCAATTCTAGGGAAAGTCGATATAGCCACTCTCTCTTAAATGATGACAAAGTCAGGGAACTTTCAGAATTAGGTCTGCAAAAGGGATGGGCTACCTTTAAACATGTCACAACTGAGATCAATACCTGTACCTCACAAACATATGCACTCCATAGATACTTTCTGGGCAAGTTTGGTGAGAGGATAAAGTGGTTTCCCACTTCTAAGCCTTACCTCTAGTAAAGGGAAAGTTCACCCTGAAGTCCAAATTGGTTTTAAATATAGCTGAAAAATGAAAGTAACATATAAGTGAAGATTTGATGAAAATCGTTCTAAGGATAAGACAGTGATGACTTATTAAAGTTTATTGTGCTCTCCCATATGTTATGTACTGCATGATTCCATCAATTGCCCTTTTTCTGTTTTTGATGAAGGTATAATACTCTTTTTCATACAGGTGTGTGTAAAAATATGTGCTTAATGATATATCAAAAGCACAGCTAAAACTGTTGATATCCTCTTTAATAAGAAAATGAACATCTACCCCCCGGAATTGTGGGTAAAATTATAGCAGGTTTCCTCGCAATTGATATCAGAAAATTAAGAATTTGAAAGGTTACAACTTTGTTATCCTTAAACAGGTTTTTGTCAGATCTTCAACAAATCGTTTCTTTCATGTTTCTGCTTTTATTAAAACCAACTTTACTTCAGGATCGACTTTCCCATCAAATCAGCCTTAGTTTGTGACACAACAAAACTAAGTAAAATTGATAATAATCTTGGATAACATTGATTCAAGCTCCAACATAATTCCTCGCCATTTTCATCACATACAACTCTATAAATAGACTGACATGAAATGGCTAGCAGCAACGTGTATACAGCAGTTTCTAGCAATGTTTTATGTACATATCGTACAGAATCTATCCACAATATATTAAAAAATGGAAAAATGTTCTACAAACACTCTCGCCGACTTCCTCCACATGAAAAACGATAGCCATATGTACCATAACTCTTCGGAAACGCCAGTAAAAGCCAAGAAATGGCAAAAGCTAAGAAGATATTCACATTACAGCTTACTCTCGATATAACGAGGTCGTCGGGACCAGGGCTTTTTCCTCGTTATAACGAAACCTCGTTGTATCCAAACAGGATAAAAAACAATAAAATACATTGAAACATGTGTGCTTGTGTGTTCATTGTGTTTTACTATGTTTTCATATCCATAGCCGTCTTGGAAACATGCGTTATCAAACTGAAAAAAGGAATTGGAAACATGCGTTTTCAAACTGAAAAGGGGATTCATTTTTGCTCAACACATCATCCTACCTTGATATATTTTGACGTTTTGATAACTAATTGCATTCAATGAATTATAGACCATTCCCGATACGATGGGTGTTATTTTGCAGTAAATTAACAGGTCAATTGTTATCGTAATCTTCTGGACAAGAAAACATGCGGTTTCGTTGTTTGGACAAACAAGAGAAGAGGCGGCGCAACGGGTTGAACGGCCGGGGAAGGTGGAGTTACATAAGAGCGTCTCGCTCGTCTGATAGGTTTTGCACAAAGACGTAGCAACACCGTCATGATCGGCACTTTCTTTGTGGGTCATTCCAAAATTATTACGAGGGGGTTCCATGTAGAAGATTAACGCTGCCCTGCATGCTTATACATGTATTTCATTTCGTATCGTGATGATTTCCAGCGGTATTCTAATTTCAGGAAGAATATTTTATTATCTCTTCAAATCTTTCATTGTCATATTTTAGTGTGTGAAATATACTTCACCCGTCCGAGATCACATTTGTTTTTGTCAAGAAAACCAATCAATCGCTGCTCATCAGACACACCCCCAATTCAGCACGCATCGTGTCATTGATTGCCGCGATGGGATCGGACTTGCAAACCATGTGCCCCGCCATGTGCTTTCAATGTACGTACGCTGTGCGAAGGAGTGATGTATCAGAAACTGTGCACCCCCAATTCAGCACGCGCCGTATATCATTGATTGCCGTGATAGGATCGGACTTGGAAACCATGTGCTTTCAATGTACGTACGCTGTGCGATCGCGAAGGAGTGATGTATTAGAAACTGTGCACATGCTCCCGTTGTGTGGACGTGTATTACGAGATGTGTGTGTGGCCCCTTGCGGTGCCGATGTTTTCATGTCTCGATTTTTCCTTCCTCGTTGTAACGGGACGCAATTGTTATGTTTTTCTTTGTCTTGGGGTCAACAGAATAAGCTCGTTATAACGAAATCTCGTTGTAACCGTGCTCGTTGTAAGCGACGTGTTGCACCATAGGTTTGCATGAAGAAACTTTTGGGACCGAGAGATTTCTCTCGTTATAACGAAACCTCGTTATATCCGTGCTCGTTGTATCGAGAGTAAGCTGTATTTTATAAGCACTTCAATACATTCAGTGGCAATCTCATGCATCCGGCCATTCGCCTTGCTGGAAGTCACTGTGAGAAAGAAAAAAATCTCATGTAGAGTCTGCACATGCATATATTTTCTTTCACAGGGTATCACAAGGGGGAGCCCTCTATTATAACAGCCCCGCCCCTTTTTCTACATGTTTCAAAAGCATCTTCACACAGTCCATAGCCTCCAGCTACAGATTAAAATTGAAAATCGAGCCTTTATTCAAAACATGTGTCAGAGAGATAAGTTAGCACCTTAACTGCACTTTATGTCTAAATTAATTTTCAGGAGGAATGCTGCTACATACACAAGTTAGTCTCTGGTTTTCAGACCCATTGGTTTCAGACTGACTGACTGATATAGGTCTGTGATGAAGACTACTGCTGTAACTATCCCATTGTATCTCAATATCTTTTCAGGAGGCATGACAAAATAAAAACAAGCTAGTCTGCTTTACAGGCCCATTTGATTTCAGACTCACTGACTGACATGGGTTCATGCCTGAAAACTAATTTGCATGTGTCCAAACACTTGTGTCTTTTGTTTGAATATCAAAGCAAAAAAAAAAAAGTGGAAGCACTGACGTTGCAGGAATAACTTGCCGTCTTCATAACTTCATAGGCTTCTGCAAGCAATCCACCCACTTAAGTATTCAAATACACCGTGTACTGAGAGGCTCTGGTACAAATTATGGATTCGGAGGGGGCAGAAATAGCGATATTTCTCTCACCAAGGAATTCATTATTTCACGAGTGGCTCAAAAAAGTGCATGATATTTATTGATTTTATATCCCTCATTGTGACCTTCAGATAAGCCATTGACATCACAGAAATGTTTTGATTGGTCACTTGACGCTAGGTTGATTTCATGAATGGAAGGTATATAGGGTCCAGGGTCCTGTTGCATAAAACTTACCATTGATGGTAACTTTACTACCAATGGCAACTCCTATGGAAGCCTTGAATTTGATTGGCTGTGAAATGATGTTACCATGGTAGTTACCATTGATGACAGAGTTAACGGTAATGGTAAGTTTTATGCAACTGTGCCTAAATCTATCAGTTCACGCAGAATATCTACTCATGTATGGCCGTGATATATCATTTTGAATAACAGGGCCCTGTTGCATAAAACTTACCATTAATGGCAACTCTGCCATCAATGGCAACTACCATTAATGGCAACTCTGCCATCAATGGCAACTACCATGGTAACATCACTCAACAGCCAATCAAATGCAAGATTTCCCCAAAAGTTGCCATTGATGGCAAAGTTATCATCAATGGTAAGTTTTATGCAACAGGGCCCAGATGCACACTTCAATGGCTCTCTCACTTAATGAAATGAAGGCCACTGCCGAAGGGACGATTTTGCCATGATTCTGCAGTTGTAAGGGCTTATGACTGGCAATATGACATCACCTAAACCCCATTCAGACAGCCCAAATTCGCCGGCGCTGAGCTACACCTCCACTTTCTGTCTGAATGGTTTACGCCGGCGAATAGGTGGATTAAGCACGCCGGCTCTGAACCACCTCCGGAGGTGTTTTAGAGCCGGCGAAAAGGAGTAGCTGCTACGCTTCACCTCCTGTCTGAATGAGTTACACTGGCGCTGCTACTCATTGCGCAGTGATGCGTACGCCGTGGGTCAGAGTTCACGACTTCCGCGCGAAAAACAAAGACAATGGCGCGTAACAATAATACTGCGCCATGATTTCAACAAACGTATCACGCGCGCAATGAGGCACAGGAAGCGGATCGAGGTCGCGCATTGCATTGTTACTTGCGTATACGCCAGTAACAATTCAATGCGTGAAACACACTTCCTGTTCTGGTATCGCCGTGCGCGCATGGAGCAGTGGAACGTATCCGGTGCTATGGCAACGACTCCGCCTTTTTGGGTGCTATGTGAATGGTTTAAGACAGCGAAAAGGTGTAGCTGCTACGCGAATTCTGGGCTGTCTGAAAGGGGTCATCGGAGCATTTCAAGCCGGCTCTGCGCCGGCTCAGCTACACCTTTTTCTGTCTGAATGTGGCTCTATTAGCACAAATCTAATGGTTCTGCAGTTGTAAGGTCTTATGAATGGCAATATGACATCACCTATTAGCACAAATCTAATGACATCATGTCATCTTCAGTATGGTAAGCAAATAATCAATGTTGATAAGGGTGATGGGACAAACTATCACTTCTGAGGCGATCTGGATGTAGCTATCTTTCCAAAGCGCAGCTGAGGAAAGATAGCGTATACATTCAGATCGCTGAGGAAGTGATAGTTCGTCTCATTGTCTGAAACCAAAAGTTGATTATTTGCTTTATATCCCACATCTGAAACCAACTATCTATACCAAAATGACAATTTGACGTACAAAAGTAATGTTTACTTCTCTACCTAACCCCGAGCCGCTGCTATGGGGAACACGCATTAGGATGTGCATTAGGACGTGTTAGTAGGAGCTTCTGTTATTCGTTTGATAGTCCGAGTGTAACGCACTTTTATTTTCGCGCGCACTCAAAATATTGATCACGCGTTAGGACTGTGAGGAGAGATCAGCGAAACCAAAAAGTACTATCACCTAGAGTGTAACAAACTTTTCTTCTCAGGTGATCAGATGGGCAAAACTACGCTTTATCACGTGATCAACTCTTGACCAATCATATCGCAACATTCTTAGTATGTGGAATATAAACATTACTAGTGCTAGGATCTATGTCTTTTGTGCACTAACTGCAATCAAATCTCCACTCATGAAAGCTTTTCATGTCCACATGCCCCCCACACACTGCTCTGTGAACCTTTGGCAAGTTAACCAATGTTAAAAGGGACCTTTTGATTTGCACGGTGACACCAGGCGTCACCGTGAATGACGTCATTTTTACGCACAGCGCATGCCTCAACGTCGACCCCTCGCTCATCCCCCAATTTGAGAACGCGTTCACCCAGGTTTTCACCGACCACCCAAATCACTCACGCCGGGCTCAACCCGTGCTGTCTATGACGTCATACTCCTCTCGATGTGGACGATGCTGCGCGGAAGATTATGCTGAGTTTCAGCATAATCAGTGGGAAGTTCAACTATTTTTCCATTAATTTGTTTAAACAAAATATAAATAGCTATATTATCAGAAAGTTCATCATCTTCTCACTTAACATGAGCACCACTGACGTACGAACTACAGCCTGTTAGGTACCTGTACCTGTTTGCTCTGTCGTCCCGCAAGTTGCAAATGCACACTACAGTCCCACATATACATTTTAACCACACCCGTATACGTATTGCCATGCAGGCCACCCACTGACCTCTATCCACCGATGATGGCGCGCGCGCTTTTCACAAGGGCCATGACATCACTACGTTGACTAGACGTGACGCCCGAAATCGAAACGCATTTCAGTAGCAGCTCAACGTAGGGAGTAAACGTGTTGACATACGCCTGCCGCCGGACGTCACATCACTCTCGTTCACCCAATCGAAAGGTCCCTAATATACAATTTCTGCGGCGTCACCCCCCCCCCCCCCATGGCAAGATATGACAGACAACTGAACAGGCCTCCAGGCCCTGTTTCATAAAACTTGCTATCAACCTAATATCGTCTTTCCATCGTTTCATGACTTACGATTGACATCAATCGTAACTCTGTACATTAGACATAGGGTATTGGACTTGCGATCAATTCGGATCAATCGCCATTTGTTATGAGACGGGAACCTGAAATCTCTATATGCCGTGTAATGACACTTCCCTCGACTGGTAGCGATTATCACTCTATCCCTTCATCGCACGAACCGAGAGCAAACGCTTTCTTGCGATGCCCCCACTCCACATGTTCATCCACATAGCTTTTCGGTAATGACTCGACCTCAGCAGGTGAACAGCACGATAACTGGAAATAAAGCCACGACATGACATGCCAAGGCCTGAAAACAGGCATTTTCCTCATCAAGAATTCTCAATTCCTTGTGATGTTGCACTTGAAGTTTCACTTGACTGCTGGCTACATTGGTGATTTGGCAATGATGCAGAATCCGCCAGTATTTTAACATATGCGCCGGAAACATGGCCAAAACGTCATATACCAAGGCGTTAGCCTGAGAACAGGTATCAACCCTTCTCAACACGAGTGTCCTTGCCGTAGTTGGTCAATTCATCATGTCGTCCATGCCATAGTTAGTAAATTCCTTCTTATGTTCTACTTCAAGTTTCACTTGGCTGCCGGCTAGGTTGGCGATTTTGGTAATGACGCAAAATCAGCTTGTGTTCCCTCACGAATACCGGAAATATGGCCACGACAGATTTTGCCTGGAAGAGGGCATCCCCATCCTTATCAAGATGGGTGTCCTTAACATTATAGTTGGTAAATTCCTTGCAATGTTCTACTTCAAGTTTCACTTGATATGAATGATTGAGGTGGGGTGTTCTTGTTTCCGTCGCTTGGGCGGGCGCTCCTCTGACTTCTGGACGACCGAGGAAGCGATCTGGCCCTCGATGTAGTCCGGGAGGTGGTGCTTGACAAAGCGGGAAGCGTAGCGTTGCAGGACCTGGGCCGTCTTACCAAGGTCTGACGTCTCCTGCAGATGAGGAGGGTGGAATTTGATAGAATTATGTAATTAAAGACAGGGTGTCCAAAAAAAATGTAAAAAAGACATAGAAAATGGAAGAAAATACTGTATTAGAACTTCCCTCCCAATAATAAGTACTGGATACTGACTTAAAGCGAAATTATAGCGATCAGTAGAATTTGAGGAGGTTTTGGGCGGGTCATCCAAATCTATAGCCCAGAGACCAGGGATTGCTGTGTGCTATCGTCCGCAGCGATCCGCTCCACCGAAAGGGCTATAGAAAGAATTATGATTTGTGTTACTAAGAGGGACAGAGTTAGAAACCAGGATTTGAGAAAGAAAACCAAAGTACGGGACATAGTACAGGAAATCAAAGCGAAGAAATGGAGATGGGCTGGTCATCTGGCCAGGAGGAAAGATGATAGATGGACATATAAATTAACCATCTGGACCCCCCAAGCTAACACCAGAAGAAGAGGTAGGCAAAGTAGGAGGTGGATTGATCATATCAGGGAATATGGAAGTATGACATGGAAACGAACGGCACAAGATAGATCAAAATGAAAAAATGATGAGGAGGCCTTCCTTCAGCAGTGGAGAGAAATACTGTAGGCTAAATAGAATAGAACCACCTACCCCGTTATAGGTGTAGCAGTTAGTGAACATGACACGCAGGTCCTCTACCATCTGACGAGGTGACGAGTAGATATCTGGATGGCCCATGCTCAGCTTGCCCTTGATGGTCGACAGATCCATGGGGATAGGAATGATGACATGGTAGTCCTCCACCTGCACGGAACAACAGAGGGCGCATTACATGAGCAGGGCTGCCAACCTCGATCAAAACATTTTAGTATTTTTAAGGCTGAAAATCATTTTTTTGATGGAAAAATCAGTATTTTCAAGTCAAGACAATAAAACACATGAACTAGAATTATGAAATCAGTGTTATGTACAAAAGCTTCAGTATGCTTCTCAAACTTCAGTATATAATACTGAAAATCCATACTACTTGACAGCTCTCGTGCATGTCTCTGCATGTGAGTGCTAAATATTTAACTGCTCATATCATGTGAGTACGATTCTGGTTTCCGCCACCATGGTTTGGCTTATGTATTTCAAAATACTTGCACCTGCTCTTTGTTTCAAAATAAAAAGACTTGAAATGTGAATGCTGATGATACTCAAAGTCATATCGTGCAATACTACAGTTTAAGTAGGGTACCTAACGCATGAAGAGTTAAACAAAATTGAAACAGGAGTTTTTAATAATGTATGAGAGTAATGATTATCTTTGGGGAGAAAATGAGTGATATTAAATGTTCCGCAAGAGGTGAAGGAAAAAGGATACTGGGCTTACCTCGGGGCCCACAGGTTCCCAGAAGGGCCCAGATACGATCAGACAATGCATCTCTAGCAGAAGCCTCTGGCATAGCTGCACACACAGGGAGAAAAATACAAAAGACATTCACTCTTCATGTGTTTGGTTCGCATTATTGCACACCCATAGACGTGTTTTATTCGCACAACCACGTATTTCACTACCTTCCTGTGCTAATTTTCGTCACGATCGTGCAATCAACGGTCGAGATCTAAGGGGGGGGCTGTGACCAGTGGTCTTAAATTCATGTATTGTCCATTTTAGAACCTTGCTGAAAGCTATTTGCTCTGAAATATCCACATTTGGAGTAATTACTGATTAAATCGGAAATTCTCAAAATGTTAGGCCCGACCACATTCACGGTTCCCAGCATTTGAGGAAAAGTAATTCCCTGATTTTTTCTCTGATGAAGTCTCACAATTCGATGATAGTTTTTCTGACTCATTTCAAGTTACACATGTTTTCTCTGTTGTTGCAGCGAACTATTTGCAGGGTAAAAAAATACAACTATTTGTACTGCAGTCAAAGAGGCTACACTAAAACAGCACCATAGCCAATCATGGGATCTTCTTTTGATATGTATGCAACAAAATATAACAGAGTCTGTCTAACTACTTTCGATTTTTAGGCCAATGAAAATCCCCTGACTTTTCCCTCATTTGAGGCATTTTTCCCTAAGTGGAAAAAAGCAAAATAATTTCCCCTGATTTACCTAATTTCCCTGATGGGCTGGGAACCATGACATTTCTTCTATCCAATGACTGTCCATTCTGTACAGGGTTCTTGCCTGTAAAGGCCACTGTACTTACCCTGTACTCCTTCGCGGTGAAGCCCTCTGGTTTCTCAATGTTTTCATCATTCAGCGCCTCCTCTGAATCCAAGTCCAAGCAGAGCGTACAGAAGAAATCCTCCCTACAAAGCAAATTAAAGTAATTCCAATTACTGTATACGCCATATATTTTTTGCGTGGTTTTTATTTTCTGGACTAAGTCTGGACTAGTCACAAATTTAACAACATGCTTAAGTATGAATACAATGTGCTCGAGCACATGTACTACTAGTACCCCATGATCATGAATTTAACCTCTTGCGAAATTGCTGGGAAGTCCTGATTCGCGAAAAAAAAGACGCACAAAATATATCACAAGCATCGCAAAAGAGAGTAATGCTGTGCGGAGCAATATTGTTGTTCTCCCTATAGTACACATCCCTGCCTTACTCCTTTCTTTATCTGAAAAACTTTTGACAGTCCATGCTCTGTCCTGACATCTGCATTTTGTTCCCATTTCATGTTAGTTATTATTTGCAGGTCCTTGTCATCTACTCCCATCTCCGATAAGCA
Organism: Arbacia lixula; assembly: GCA_963669155.1. Classification (NCBI taxonomy): domain Eukaryota; kingdom Metazoa; phylum Echinodermata; class Echinoidea; order Arbacioida; family Arbaciidae; genus Arbacia; species Arbacia lixula. The sequence goes on along the minus strand of OZ022592.1, from coordinate 14,572,898 downwards.
ACTCATCATTTTTGAATGGTTGGCACGATCAAAAGCTTTGGTGTAGTCAATGAAACATACGCATACATCTGTTTGCACTTGCATTGCTCGTTCACATATTGTTCTTAAATCGAAAATCCCTTAATGTGTGCCTGTGCCCATGAACTAACGGTAGCCCAAAGGTAAAATTGATTACCAATCTTCATAGCAGATTAAACCTTGCTACTCACTCTGGTACGTCTTCGATGACAGGGACGTGGCAGTCGCTATGGTAGACCCGAGGGCAGCGATCGCAGCAGAGCAGGTTGCCGCCGTTGTTGCACACGGCACACCAGTCATCGTTAGGGTCCTCGGGCCGCGAGCACGGCGTCTCGTTCCGCAGCTTGAACCCATACTTCCACAGCGTCAGCTCCTCGCTGCTCTCCCCCTCCCCCTCTGCCATGGGCGCCGCTGCTCCCTCTCCCTCCTCCCCTCCCGCTTCCTCAGCTGCTTCCGTAGTGCCGTTGTCTGGGTCGGATTTGGACCCGTTGTCGTCATCCTCGGCGGGGCGTTTTCGACTCGTGGACGGCGTCGCGTCGCTAGAGTCACCGTCCGATTCGCTAACGGTTGGGGTGTTTTGATTTGATACCCGGCCCTGAATGGGGGTCAGAAGGCCAAAAATGTAAATTACAGGTTTACGTCCAGGCAATGAAAATAAGTGTTTGAGGAAAATAATAAAATTTTGAGCTATTGCTTGGTGATGTAATATTGCACAATGCCGGAATGGTACATCCAGTGTTTTTAGATAACTGGATCAAAATTTGCAAAAGAAAGAAATAAGTCACAGAAAAATATGGGTGCATTCTTTGTCTCTCAGTAAAATTTGATTCATTTCGTTGTCAATCTACATTCAACCCATATTCCATGGGTTTTGTTGATAAGGGCCCTCAGTGACAGCAGTTTTTGTAACTGAAGAGGCTACCCTGCTTAAATAAAACTAGGAATAAATGAAATAAATTAATCCACTAAATTTTTAGCTACTGCTTGATTATGTAATGTTGTCAGTCCATAACTACTTTATACTGTACCATGACATGTCCAAATGTTGTCAATCAATTGTATGTCACATAAAATAATGGCCTATGGGTTTTATGTGTAGTACTGTATACGCCATATATTTCGCAGTGTTTTTATTTTCGCGAATTTCGCGAGTCGGATGCTATTCCTGAATTTAACGACATGTGAAAACATAAATATGGCGTGCAGGAGCACACATACTACTAGTACAAATTCGACAATCGCGAATGAAACCACTTGCGAAACTGTCGAGAAGTCTTGAAATATATGGCGTATACAGTACTTGTGCAAAAATACATCAAAATGCTAGAGCTACAAACATTCAAATTCAAGAATATGGAAGATTTGAGGAAATTTCATCAGAAATCAGGGAGATGACTACCACATGCATTCAACCTAATGATAATAAACTATGTGATGTGATGTGATGAATCAAATCAGTAATATTGGTCTATTTTCAGGGAGTCTCCTGCGAAATCAGGGAGTCTTGGCAGCTCTGCATCAATGGGGCATAAGCAGGGCTGCCAACCTTAATCAAAACATTTCAGTATTCTACATGCCGAAAATCAGTATTTTTATGAAAAATCAGTATTTTTCAATAAAGACAATAGAACAGCCTGTGAACCCAGAACTTATGAAATCAGTATTTTGTATGAAACCTTCAGTATTCTTCTAAAATTTCAGTCTGAAATACTGAAAATCAGTACTACTTGGCAGCTTTGCATGAGCGAGGGATTAACTTCTTACCACAGTTTTCGCCTGGGTCTTATGCATCTTGAAGTATTTGTTCATGTTCTTGACAAAGCCCTCCGAGAACTCTGCCTTCTGACACGGAGCGATGATGTAGAACTTTTGATGAGTGTATGAGTAGAAGAGAAGATGAATCGTCTCTGGCGTGATGAAAAGTCTAATCGCTCCAAACTGTCAAAAGATATTACGATTAATCAATTATTATCATCAACATAAAACATTGTTATTGTCATTGCTAAGTGGAATTTATCAATCTTTGCACAGACCCATGATGTAGAGCTTTTGATGAGTGTACGAGTAGAAGTGTAGATGAATCGTCTCTGGTGTGATGAAAAGTCTGATTGCTTCAAAGTGTCAGAAAGAATACAGCCATAGTATGATTGACCCTTATTAAACTGGCTGAATTTGATACTGGAAACTGCAGTCAGTGATGGCAAATCAATATGTACAAATGCATAGAGCTAACTGCATTTGATTGCAATCCATTCTCGCTACCCTAAATAGGTACAAAAATCTCGAAATTCGCGAGACGAGATAATTTTCATTCTGTCGGGTCGTCACTACCACTTCCGGTATAGAGTCACGCTGAATGAGAGTCACGCTTCATCCACCCCCATTTTCAGGGTTCTTATGCTTGGAATCATGAGCCCAGCACCGTGCAGCCTCACAAAAGAAAACCATCATCACTGATGTCTTAAGACGTAAAAAACAACAAATGAAATGTTCAAATAAACGTTTAAATATTTGCGTAAGTAAAACAAGATCAAGCAGACGACATATGCAGTGCATACACTTTGCGATTTGCATTTGCATTTGCATCTGCATTTGTGATAGCGCGTGGGCCCGCACAGGAAGCTGTAATGCTGAAGAAGCTATCCCATAATGCACTGCGCGTTCTCGGGATTTCCCTGGATCTTGGAAGAATCGCTATTTGGGATAGCAAGAATTGTTCTCTGTGATTGCAATCAAGTCACACTGTCAGTTATAGTCAAAAAACAAGTGGAATCGTTATGTTCCTTAATAGGAGATAAGAGCATAAATCTAACAAATAACATGCGACATGTGAACACCTAAAAAGAGAATTATAACAAACAAATGAGACATAAGTAATCAATACAAATAACTAACACATACCAATGTACAGTCAAACCTGTCTTAGTGGCCACCTGTCTATAGCAGCCAACCTGTCTATTGTGGCCATTAAAATAATTCCCCCGGAGAGAGATCATGTGTTAAAGAGCCTGGCTGTAGCAACCACCTGTCTATAAAGGCCACAATTTTTGTTTCCCTTGGGTGGCCACTATAGACAGGTTTCACTGTATTATGATGTACTATTGCTTTTGTCAAACAGGGCCCTTGGGAAGAACAGTGTCTCAATCACTGACAAGGTTACCCGCGGTAAATAAAATTGAATAAATAAACAAATAAAATAAAAGTGAACAACTAAAATAAAACAGAGAGCTGTAACAAAGAAATTAAAAAAAAAGTAATGAAGTAAATAAGTGAATAATGGATACAGCTATCATCACATGAAAATTCAAGAGGGACAGATTCCAGCCTGTAACCTTGACAACGTGCACTCACCACATCTTTCTTCTTGAAGATGACGACCAGCTTGCGGTAGAGATCCTTGCATTCTTGCTCCGGCTTAACGAAGAAAAGCTGGTGCTCCTTTAGGAGGGGCAGCAGGGATTTCTGGAGATGGGAACCAAAAGTCACTGGATGCTATTCTCATGTATACTTAAAGCTAAAGTTAAGGGATACCAGTCTGGACTCCTGCTCTGCTTCAACAAAGTACAGCTGGTGCTCCTTCAAAAGAGGCAGCCGAGATTTCTGGAGACGGTTGTGTACAATGTTTTTGTTTTAATGTACATTTTCTCAAGGAGAAATGCATGCTATTACCTCTACATTTAAAACATCATCAGAAAACATTTTTACACACAGACACAGAAAAATCATTTACTTGTAAAAACAGAAAAAAGAGCAATTTATGTAATTATACAGAACACAACATAAATGATAGCACCTCACACGTGATGTCACAAAATTGACATTTCAAAAGATCATTACTCTATTATCCTTTCATGGATTTTCGTCATACCTTTGCTGGTATGTTTCGTTCATGTTTCTGCTTTCATTGAAACCAATTTATCCTCAGGATGAACTATCCCTTTAACCCTAAAACGGCAGGGGGGGTTTGAATTAACCCCCCCCCCCCCCCCCCCCGCGACTCATCGCGACACTCCATTACAGAGCCACGCCTGTTTTCATAACGCATGTCATCCCAAAACGTGCACAATGTTGCAATTCCTATGGAAAACAGTGCTCGTTCATAAAACTCATAAAAGCCTAATTATTTTTCCATGACAATTTTGATTGATTGATTAATTTGATGTTATCATTGCTGAAAAAACCCCAGTAATACATAAGAAATTCCAAAAACAATAAAAAAAAATAAGAATGAAAATGAATTTTCAAAGTTTTTTTGATGACCAACTACTAAACATATTTTATAACAGATATATACAAACCAGAATGTTTTTACTTAGTGTTTTTATATAAATGTGGGCTACATTTGCATAATTAATTAATTGAAATTAAAAACTAAACATTTTGAAAAATATAACAAAATAATCTTGTAGATTATGACACAGGTATCATGCGTGCCAAATTTTGTCGCAACCGCTCGACCGATGGCCGAGATCTCAAGGGGGAGTTAAATCCACCCCCCCCCCCCCTCGGCCACAAAACAGTCCAAAAAGCCCGGCCTGATTAGGGTTAAGTGACTCACAAGAATGTTGAAGTTCATCATCTTGATTTGCATGCTTCCAGGCCAGGCCTCCCGCGTAAACTTTTTGCTGTTGATCCGGTAGAAGCTCGCCACGATCGTCTGCTTCTTGGGTTTCCCACTCTCATCTCTCTGCAGGAAGAACAAAAAGAAAATGTTAACTTTGGTGCAATTTAAAAGGTCATAAAAGCAAAATCATGAAAGAAAAAGAAAAGTGAGAATTTGACAAAAAAAAAAGTATTGAAAAGTTTTGATTTTCTTTTTAAGTTTTAATTCTATGAGGTCACATGTGAGATGTTGAGTAAGTTAATAATCTTTAATATTTTCTCAAAAGGATATACCATTTTATTTGTGCATTATCAAAAGTCCACTCTGAAGTTAAATTCTTTTTTTATAAAAAGAAACATGAGAGATATTAGTGAAAGTTTGATGAGAATCCATCAAAATATAATAAAGTTATGATTTTTTTTAAGTTTTAATTTTGTGATGTCACATGCAAGATGCTCCCCCAACATTTATTCCTTCATAAAAAAAAAAACAGAAAAGGGGGAACTGGTGGTCATACAGCACACAAAATATGGGAGACCATCTCGTATGTGACGTTGCAAAATCAAAACTTCAAACAATCGTAACTTTCTGATCCTTTGATGGATTTTCATCAAATCTTCATAAAGTTATGATTATTTCAAATCTTAATTTTGTGACATCACGCGAGAGGTGCTCTCCCATATGGTGTGTGTTGTATGACTCCATAAATTGCTTTAAAAAAAATAGTACACAACATATGGGAGAGCATTTCTCACGTGACATCGCAAAATAAAAATGTTAATAGATCATAACTTTGTTTTATCCTTTGAAGGAGTTTCATCAAGCCTTCACTAATATATTTCTTCCATTTTTCTGTTTTTTATTAAAACCAACTTAATTTCAGGGTGGACTATCCCTTTAAAGGGCATATACTGTACTGGGAAGGCAAAAAAGCCTTCAAAATGTAATTGTTAGCAACCTTCTTGCCAATGGGCTTAAATTCATGTATTGTCTATTTTAGAAGCTTGCTAAAAGTTATTTGACCTCAAATGATCCACATTTGGAGTAATGAGTGATTAAATCACAAATCCTAAAATCCTAAATCCTAAATCCTCAAAATGTTCGGCCCGAACATTTTGAGGATTTAATCATTAATCATTAATTACTCCATATGTGGATCACTTAAGGGCAAATAACTTTCAGCAAGCTTCTAAAATAGAAAATACATGAATTTAAGCCCATTGGCGAGAAGGTTGCTAACAATTACATTTTGAAGGTTTTTTTGTCTTCCCAGTACAGTATATGCCCTTTAAGGTTAAAGAACATGATTTGAAAGACTCACCTCCTCCCAGCTGATATTTCCCTTCCAGAAGGGCGACACGGCCTCTGTGCTAGCCTTATTAATCCTCTCATCCTGCGACAGAACGACACGGAAAACAAAGATTACATCCTCCATTGTCTCTCCAGAGAACATTAAATCCTTTGAATAATCTAACGACCTACTGCGGACTCATGAATACAGATAGAACGGAGGCCTTGGGTATTGGTTCCATAGTATCATGTCATTACATTTGATTATTATTATTATCAGGGTGCTACATAACCTTTTTTTAGCACTGGCCCGTTCGGGCAAGCAGATTTTGAAAAAATGAAAAATCACTTGCCCGAAATGAAATTTCACTTGCCCGGAAAGAAAACACATTAATGCTACATTTCTTACATAAAATTCAATTTAACTATTTTATGGGCCGTATACATAAACCTATACACTCACAATAAATAAAAACACACACAGACCACTGTTTCCTGGTAACAAAACACTTTTGCTTTCATATGTTCTTGTTTTTGAATCGAACATGAAGAAGATTGTTTAGCTTTTTATGATTACAAAATAGGAAAACTTGCATTTTGATTAGCTATTAACTAGCTGTAATAATCTGCTTGCCCGATTCGGGCCAGTACTTTCCCCACAATCATCAAAATAGCTTGCCCGAACGGGATTTTCACTGGCCCCGGGCCATCGGGCAAGCGCTTATGTAGCACGCTGTATTATTATTACTTATTACTTATACTGTGCTTTTCCCATAAGGCCCAAAGCGCTTACAATGAACTAAATAGAATTACATAATCTGAAAACTACGTACTACAAAAGAGATGGGTTTTTAATGTCTTTCTGAAAATTGATAGTGATGGAGACTGCCTAATTGTAAGTGGCAAATCATTCCAGTGTTTTGAAGCTGACACAGTGAAGGTTCAATCACCGGCTAATGTACGAGATTTTGGATATGTGAGACGAAGAGTGTCACTGGCCGACCTAAAAGCTCTTGCTGGTGTATACAGAGTCAAGCAATTAATTAAATACTCTGGAGCCTGTTCGTTCAGTATTTTGTAGACAAACAGCAGTAGTTTGAATGTAATTCTCGGTTTCAAGGGGAGCCAGTGGAGTGAATTAAGGAGTGGTTGAGAAGGATGATCTCGGGAAACCTGCAAAATTAAGCGTGCTGCCCAATTTTGTAGTCGTTGAACACAAATTAATTGATTAGAGGGAATTGTAGAAAGACAAGCAACAGTCACATTTTGTGAAAACCTCCATGAAAAACACCAATATCAAAGCCAATTATGGAACTGAAGTAGTTAAATTTGCCTATGCACAGTGGACTGATATGCCTACGCCCTCCTGCACAGACACTAAATTTATAGCTATAATCTCTTATCAAAATTTCCTCCTCAAATGACTGGAAAACTTGCTATTTGACTATGACATGCAACTTAATTGAGAGACCTGATATATACTATCATTGAACCAAGTTTGCTGGTATTTGGTCAAACATTTCACAAAATTATCATATGAACAATTTTTTTTTAAAATTTGATCACGACCTGTAACCTTTGAGCTTGACCGATGACCATTGAAATGTCTCACCTATCTGGCCTATCTCACGAGACCTGGGCCTCGTAACATAAAGGTTTGTAATTAATTGCAAAATGGCAATGGCCTATCAACATCATTGTTGCATGCGCATTTTGTTTAAAAGACTGACCAGTGAACAATCAGAATTTGTTTTTTGAATTTGCAATTGATCGCAAACCTTTGTGTTACAGGCTCTGATCACTGACATGTCCGCATTCTATTCCACTCAATGCAGCCTCTCTCACCATCTCATTCAGGAATGCCTGCATCTCATTGTGCTTCACAGCCACGACCTCATCGCCACCTCCCTCCTTGCTCGCCATGACCGCCACCTCCCTTCCTCCGCCTTCCTTCTCCTCGTCACCAGAGGGCGCCGGCACATCGGCAGTCTCCGGTTTCGTCTCGGGCTCCGCCCCCTCGTCTTCCCCCTCCTCCATGTTCACGGCGGCACCGTCTCCATCCATATCTTCCGCCGAAGGCTCCATCTCCGTGGCGATGGACGGGATGTGGAGGTCCGGGTCGCCGATGAGGTCAGATGCGGATATCGCCACGGGAACGACCACACCCACTGTCTCGCAGGTGGCGGGGCTCTTTGAGAGTGGGGGTGTGAGGGAGCTGTTAAGCTGGCTCACCACCTTCTCAATCTCGCTTCCTGGTTGGACATCAGGAACCGGGCTATGGGCAAAGAGCCGATTTTGTTTTTACTATTTTTTTTAAGGATTATATCCTTATACAGGCCCACTATAACTCTGTAAGCCATTTTCGTAATGTATTCACAACTTTTCCCCTCCCTCCATAGCAACATGTTATTTCATTCACATGTGCCTAATTCAAACTTTTAAAAGGTGGAATGCATTCTCAACCTCCGAGTCATTGCAAGTCAGACAAACCTTGGACAAGCTTTTTACCATTCGTAACATACTATTTGAATGACGTGCATAAAATATACAACAAAATAGATCTATTGTGTGTTGACTTCAACAAACCATATTTATTATGTATTTCATTAAATGCATACTTAATGCACATTAATGAAACATTGTGTCACTATTAATAACCCCAAAGCTTGTCAAAGGTTTGCCTGACTAGCAACGAATGATATATTCAGAGTGCATTCTACTCATTGAAACCAAATAATGGAATCCTGGTGAATGTACATTGCATTACTACACATTAAGGAGAAAGATGTGAATACAGTGAATACATTTACAAAAATGGTCTCGTGCTGTGTACGGATCTATACTTCTAAAAGTCATTACCAGGGAAACGTATGGTTATGGGTCTTACCTTGTTTTCTCACTTCCCGACTGCATCTCTAACCCCGATGAGGAAGGCTGGTTGTCTTGGAGACCGCCTCCTCCTCCGTTGCTGCTACCGCTGCTGGTCTGAGTATGAAACCTACAACTCGGTCTCTCCGACTCGTCCTTGGAAGTTCGCGATTCGCTCTTGACGCTGACAATGCGCGGGCCCTCGTTATCATCGATTGGGGCAATGGCGGATGATGGAGATGCAGAGTTTGTGTTCCGTGTAGTCGGCCCCGACGACGGCGATGGGGTACCGGAGGTGGTGGTTGAGCGCGGCGCAACTGTGGTGGAGGGCTGTGCATTTCTGGCGGGTGTGTTCTGCTGGGGACTGACATGCTTGGAGCGTTGCAGCAGCATCTGAGCGTTGGTGAGGTCGCCAAAGGTCAAAGTGGAGTTGGTCACCGTGACATTGGGCGGGCCAGGCACGGCCATGGAAGAGTGGGGCTGGAGAAGGATGGAGGTGGCCTGTTGCTGGGTGGCGGAGCTGGGGATCCCCATCGCTGACTGCTGGTTGCCTAGCACCGGAAGGATGTTCGCCTGCATGTGAGGCGGCGCGCCACGCACCTGCTGCTGTCGCGTTGGCAAGTGTACGAGCGGCGCGTTGACCATGTTGCGGTTAATGCGCTGCTGCGCAAACTGGAGTCCGTCCTGCACGGCACGCTGCGTGGCGTACAACCCCTGATGAATCCCTTGCTGTAAACCTGGTTGAAGCCCTTGCTGCTGAAGCCCTGGCCTTGCCACCATGGCAGGGTTGACTCCAGACACCACCCGGCCCCCCTGGACGAACCCCTGCTGCCCAGGACGAACCTGCTGCTGCTGCTGGCTGACCGCCGCCGCCGCCGCCGCAGCTGCAGCAGAGGCATTGCTGCTCAAGCTCCGCTCAAAACCCTTGATGGAGCCGATGCTCTTTAGCGCGTCCATGCTCGGGACGTTGTTCGCCTGGAACTGCAGGATGAGTTCCTTGACAGGTTGCCGTGTCAACAGCGTCTGGAGGACAATCTTCATCCGCTTCTTGATGAGGCGGTTCTGCTGGAGCGCTGCCACGTCATTGTCGCTAAGCAGCACCCCCTGTATGACGCTGAAGCACTGCATGAGGGCGCTCTCTATTGTGGCCACCTCCCGCGACTGCTGCTTGAGGATGCGGCACTTCAGTTCCGTCTCCTCCTGCACCCGGGTCTTGAGCGCCGCAGCTTGGCCATCCAGAACACTCCGTATCCTGTTACAAAGAGGACTTGGCATTACAAGAAGCTTTCTTACATTGTTGCAACATGCCCAGGAGGATGAATAAAGATATTACCAGTACAAAAAAAATCACATAAATGCTTACAATTCCAGGAATAACCAGGGTATAAAACATATCTCTTACTTAAAGTCGGAAAGTGCAGCCAAGAGTGTCAAGACTCAAGAGCAGCCAAGAGAATCCAAGAGAAGCCAATAAGCTGCTAAGAGCAGCAAAAGACAGGAGGAAACACCAAGACACAGAGTAGATATCTGCGAGACTGTCAAAATGGATGCTCGGTGAATAAGCTATGTATTTTAGAAAAATTTCTGGTAAAATCTCTTGGTGGCAATCCCTGGCCATAGCTATATGGATCACAAACCCTTGGCTGCTCTTGGCGGCATTTAGGACTGATTCTCTCGAGTCTTGGCAATCTTGATCACTCTTCTTGAGGGTTTTGACTTGGACCAAATCTCTTCTACCTGTTGAACAACTCGTCGATTCTGCAGAGTAGTCCGTTCTCCTGGTTCTTGATCTTGTGGTAGATCATGCTGATGTTGTTCTTCATCAGCTTTGCGTTCTTCTCCTTCTCCGCCAGCGAGAAGAGATCTTGCTTGAGCAGGTCCCTTTGCGCAGATGCTGCCTCCGAGATGAATTGGTATCTGCACATGTGCAAGGACATTCAGATCATTAGTATTCATATTAGTACAATCAGTACAACTCCTTATGTTCAATTTGATTATGATGTTTCAAGTTCTAATGATACCAAGTTTTTTCTTATTATTTTAGGCCTCTTTGCTCTTTATGCAACATAAGCTGGCAATCATGACAGGTCAGCCTCATGCACTTCTGACAGAACTGAAATCCGCCCCCAGCCCTCTCCCACCTCCCTCCTCTTCCCATCTCCCCCTCTCCCACCCTCTCCCCCTCCCCTCCCCTCCCCTCCCCTCCCCTCCCCTCCCCTCCCCTCCCCCATGCTTTTGCCCCACCCCTGAATCTCACTATCCCAACTCACGGGTGCTCCTTATGCGACATAAGCTGGCAGTCCCGACAGGTCAGCCTCAAGCATTTCTGGCAGTACAGCTGTAGTCGCTCCTTGGGATGGATTGAGCAGAATGGGGGCTGGGGTCGGGGGTTCTCTCGCTGCGAGGCACTCTGCTCATCAGACTTGGGCTGGATAACATGGTCCTTCAAGATCTTCACTTTCCTGTGGAGCTGTATTACACATCACAGGAAGAATGTTCACTTCTATTTCACTCAACAGTATTGATTCTACATATTGACATAATCTGAATTCTTACTGTATCTGCCATATATTTTGTGAGTCTAATTTTTCGTGAATCAGGACTTCTCAACAGTTTCGCGAGTGGTTAAATTCGCGATCGTGGAGTACTATTAGTATGTATGCTCGTGCATGTCATATTTATGTTTTCGGGTGTTGTTAAATTCACGAATAGCATCCGACTTGCGAAATTCGCAAAAATAAAAACCCAACACGGGACGTCACAATTTTTCTTTTTTTTAAAGATCATAACTTTCTTATCCTTTGACAGATTTTCCATCAAATCTTCACTTATATATTTATTGCATGATCCTGCTTTTATTAAAATAAACTTGATTTAACATTGCACTATCCCTTCTAGAGAATGATTCAGGGAAAATATCAAATTCAACATTTTTTTTTTTTTTTTTTTTTTTTTTTGGGGGGGGGGCTACTTTTTGAGCACATTGGCCCATTTGGCTACAACTGACATTGTGTCTGTGGGAGTTTGGGGGACTCTTTTAGCATTTCTCAGGGCTCTTTTATGCATTTCAGGTGCATTCACCATGAGCCCCCATGTATTTTCCCCCCTGGAATGATCATGTGAGTGACTGATACCATTGGGAGCCCGCCATCATTATAATCAAGGTGTACTTACCATCACACATGGGTCGCATAACCCTCCCTGACAGTCTACGCAGAAGTTTGTTGCTGGGACGTTATCATCGCAGTTTGTGCAGAGCATCTCACCCTGTGTCATCTGGCTGGTTACCATGGGAACAGTCCATGTGTCCTCCACGATGTCCTCTAGATTTCGGATGTCTTCCTTGCAGATCGGGCATTTTGCAACAGCTGACGTAAACAAACATAGAGCAAACCATTTTATAATGTTAGTGCCACCCTTTGTAAACATTGTATTACATGTACCAATATTTATAATTAATAATTAATCGGGGGGGGGGGGGGGGGGGAGGGGCGTTCATCAAGCTGTTCATAAGCTATGAACGACTTTACGTACCACTGGTGACCCTTTATTGTGCTTAATAAGATTTGTTCCAGTTTTAACATAGTGGGAGCTAATTTCCAACAATCCTTATCAGATTTAACAAATCTTAATCTTTGTATTCAGACACTGGTTAACAACAAGAATTTTGATTTATGAAGTTCAGATTTCAACTTTATCTGATGGGAATCAAAATTGAGAATCTGATTTAGCACAAGAAAGGGTCACCAGTAGTGTGTAAAATTTTTTGAGTAGCAGTCTCAATATTTATTCCTACTCAAAACACAAGAAAAAATGTGTACATTTTGTATTGTAATCATACGGAATCAAAGGTATGCAATAAGTATGTACATGTATATACAAAGGTATGTTTGATTTTAAGTGAAATGTTTTTGTTTTGATTCAATAAAATAGCCTGTGGGATACTTAATATATTTTCATTTAAAAGTAGATGTCAAAAAATGTTATTTCATCCTCGTAACTACCTAGACTCTAAATAGCCTTACATATTAACTGACGTACAGTCTATATTACTTTCCTAACTTTTTCTAAACTGTTGAATTATGAAATAAACAAATATCAGGGTACATGTATTTCATACTTCAATGGATAGCAATTGTAATGGTTTCTTTGATGAATTAACAGCTTAAACTCAACAAATTGTAGGTTAGGGTTAGGATCCAAACTAGAATAGGGTTAGAGTTGGGTTTAGTGAGGTCAATATGTGTTTTAGAGCAATTTTTATGACATGAAAACACAAAAATTAACCTCTTTCTTTCATTACGCAACTCTCAGCTACAACACAGGTGTCAATGGATTTTTCAATATATGTGCGCCCACACTCAATACATGCCCGATGAAGTATAAATTCCCCAAATTCTATCAAACTAGTCATAACAAAATAAGGTCATAAATCACAATACAGCTTTCAAAATCATCATAGTACACACAGAGCTATTTAAACTAGCTCCTTTTGTGAGCATCTCCCTGGCTTGGACCCACCTCCCACAGTCCCGACATTATAGTTCGTCAATCGAAATCTCCACGAGCTGGATTGACAAAATTCATCTCCACTACGACATGTATGATGCGGGTGCCTCAAACCGGCCCCCTTGTTTTCTTTTGAATATTTTCATTCCAAGATAACCAAATAAAATTCTAAAATTTCACACACAAATTAGCAAAATATTGCTCTTTCAAAAGTTATTTTTGGATTGAAGATTAAGGATAAAATTTCGGATAAATTGCGCTTCGAATATCGCTTGACAAATCGTCGCACATTCACATCACTGAACCTTGAAACCGGCCCCGACCGATAATGTGCGATATCTCCGTCAATCCGACGAGTACAGTGCCGACATTTCACCAGTATTGCGTCTCGATCATGCTCGTCCCAGTGCAGTGAAAAAATGACGGGAAAGTTTCGGCGATCGACGAGGAAATCACGGAAGTACGAACGCAAGTTGAAAAACAGAGATGTTTCGAACGAAAATGTGCAATCGCCAAATAAGTGCACATTTTGTCCAATTTTGCTTCCGAAAATCTTGCATTTGGTTTACTAATGCGTAAATACATAATAAATCGCGCATCCAACCTTCGATAACGCGCACTGCGCAGAAATACGCGGGGGCCGGTTTCAAGGGTAGGGGCCGGTTTGTGGACCAGTAAGTCATCGCCCCTCTCTCCCACTGTAACTGGTACTGCACTATACCATCTGGTCTAGCAGCATGTGCATCCAGATCCAGATTTCAAACTAGCCTGGCCCTGACGTGGGCCGGGCAGGGACAAAGTCCGACTCCGAAACACAAAAATTGATTTATTTTTTTTTTCTTTTAATTACATGAATTAAACAAAGTCTAGTCCAAGCATTCTACTTCTAATCTAGGCCATGTAGGCCAGAGCCTAAGCAAATGATTTGTTACTAAACATCTAACAAGTCAACACCAACAAGTGGACGTTAATCTGCCCCAGTGAAAAATTGTGGGCCGCCCCAAGCCCGTCCCAGTCATCCGCCTTACCTGCCCCTGCAAGACCCCCTTGTTGGCCGCTGGCCACGGCGGTGTTGTTGGTGACATTCGCTAGGCATTGTGCGCAGGCTGTGTGAAGACACGGCAGGATCCGGGGTTGTACTTCAGCTGAAAAGTCCTTGACACAGACCTTGCATTTCAATTGTACCTGGACATTTGATGACCCTTGTCCACTAGTGCTAGGCTCCATCCTAATCTTCCTTATTTGCTGGTCAAAAAACCTTAAAAAACGCCTTTTACATGTCTATTTCTATTACTCTTCGAGGTTGAAAATTTCGCCATATTAAACGGGTTGTGTGTGTACAACGTATGTATTGCGTGTGTAAAACATGTATACCGTTTATTCTATATACTACAGTAGTACGCGGGAACATGACAGTGCAAATTTTAGAACACATTCGGATTATGGTGCAATATCTTGTAATGATAAAGTTAACGATTACGGCGTAGATAAGACATCACAAACTATCACATTTCCATACCAAATAGCTTATCGTAATATCAGATTATATTCTATAGTAATCTCTGAATTTATTTGTATTTTCTTCCTAGGCTTGTTTTGAATTTTTCTTTTAAATTTTGCTTCTTTGTGTGTTTCTTACATTAGTTCAAAATCTGATTGGACCTTTTTTTTAGGCAATACATGAAGGTTACTAGAGTTATTATAAATTTACTGTGTCTCTCCCTCTCTCTCTCTCTCTCTCTCTCTCTCTCTCTCTCTCTCTCTCTCTCAGATAATTGATTATGTAATGAAACGCGTTAAATTTTAACGTTATAACAATCTTAATGAAATTAAAATGAAATGATATAATAAAAACCATCAAAGTATAAATTCATATAGCTTACAAAAGCTTACAAGCTTACAAAACCAATAATGTAACTTGGGATAGTTCACCGTGAAAATAAATGAATAAAATATTGAGATAGGCCTACAAGGAGGATTTTTTTTTTTATGAGTGAATGATAGTGGTTTGATGAAAGTCCGTCAAAGAATAAGGAAGTTATCTTTTAAAGTTCTGATGTTGTGACTTCACGTGCGAGGTTTTCGAAAATGTGCAGTTTCTCCAAAAGATATGCATTATTTTACTTGATGTGCATTTGATACATCTTTTACGCCTTTTACGTACGCCTTTTACGCTACACACATACTGTACTTTTAAAAAAATCGTTCCGTCATCAAAAGCAGAAAAAAGGGCAAACAGAAATTGTTTTGTACACAACATATGGGAGAGCACCTCGAACGTGACGTCACAAAATTGAAATAAAAAAATATCATAACTTTCTTTTCCTTTGACGGATTTTCGTCAAACCTTCACTAATAATTGATGTTTCTTTCATGTTTCTGCTTTGATTGAAACCAACTTATATTCAGTGTGAACTATCCATTTAACAATATTCAATCAAGGACAAGTATGGCCTGCTGAAAATTATTTGCCCTCAACTTATTCACATTTGTAGTAATTAGTGATTAAATCCCAAGTCCTGATATTGTTCTGCCCGAACATTTTGAGGATTTTGGATTTAATCACTAATTACTCCAAATGTGGATCCTTTAACTAAAAGTGCAAATGACTTTCAGTAGGTTTCTACAATGGACAATACAAGAATTTAAGACCATTGGCAAGAAGATTGCTCACGATCACCTTTTGAAGGTTTTTTTTTTTTTGTTTTCCCAGCTACAGTATACGCCTAGGGTCCCTTTAATAATGTTCATATCAGTATCACCAAAGTGTAATTCCATTTCTCTATAGGACCATACGGGAGTTATAACATGATAATTGAGCACTTTGTGTGGCACAAAAAAATATTGCTCTATTGATTTTGTGTGCATTTCTTGTGAATAAATGTGGCACAGTTAATCTCCATATCACATGTCGACATTTAGAATACTTAATTTTACCATGTCGAGTTATTAGCTTTTATTAGTCGACATGGCCGAAATATCCATCTTGCCATATTGACTTCACAAAAGGGTCATGTCGTCATAATGATCTACCCAAGTTAATTTTCCATCGACCTCGCTAAAAGTACAATAATACATAATATACAATTTATCATAATAGGTATTGCGTCATGTATTTACCATAATAGGTGTTGTGTCATATATTTTTCATAATAGGTATTGCGTCATGTATTTACCATAATGCGTGATGCATTTACCATAATAGGTCTTTTATTTATCATAATAGGTATCGCGCACTTCATTTGTCAAAGTAGGTATTGCGCCAATCATTTATCATAATAGGTATTGCGTCATTCATTTATCATAAAATTTATTGCGTCATTCATTCATCATGATAGGTATTGCGCCAATCATATATCATAATATGCATTGCGCCAATCATTTATCAAAGTAGGTTTTCCGCCATTAATTTGTCATAATAGGTATTGTGCCATTTATGTGTTATAATAGCCATGGCGCCATTTATTTGTCACTATGAGTATTGCGGCCTTGTCGAAATATGTTTGCTACATGAATATGAATGAGATGACGTCATGCATATAATAGTATCAATGATATGACGTAGTGAGCATATGAATATTAATGAGATGTATTAATGTTAATAATGTGGATTGAGATCTTACCTATATCTTCTCCTGACGAAATTAATACTTTATGTCGATATGGCAACATGATATTTTTAAAAAGTTGACTTGCCAAGTTTATCTATTTCGCCATGGTGATATATTCATTATGGAAAGTCGACTTGGCAAGATAATTTATTTCGCCATGGCGATATATACTTTTGGGGAAGTAGACTTGTCAAGTTAATTTATGGGAAATCAACTTGGCAAAATGATTTATGTCACCATGACAACATATCCTTTTTGAGAAGTTGACTTGGCAAGCTATTTTATTCCGCCATGACGACACGAACGTTGAACGTTTTGAGAAGTAAACACTTACTGGGCAAGATACTATTCTGGTAAGTTATATTATCTGTACACGTCGACATGATATAAATATTAAGTTGACTTGACAAGAATTCGTGTCAGTAAGTAGAATGGAACTTTAGCGCATCCGTACATAAATGAGCATGGTTGAATATCCGTCATCTGATCAACCATCTCACATGTCAATGTTGACAAGCAGGGCTCGTATAGCAAACCTTCCCGCAAGGCCAGCTGATATCAACATGAAACTCAACCCTGTGAAATGCACGCGAAAGCAGATCAAGTTTATGCGAACTCGATCTTCTCATCTCAACGCCGATCTTTCATGTGTGGCAATCATATATAACCTAAAATATTCCTATAATTATATGCATCGCGCAGCGATCGAGAT
This sequence comes from Arbacia lixula, assembly GCA_963669155.1. Classification (NCBI taxonomy): domain Eukaryota; kingdom Metazoa; phylum Echinodermata; class Echinoidea; order Arbacioida; family Arbaciidae; genus Arbacia; species Arbacia lixula. Next base: position 14,555,287 of record OZ022592.1, on the reverse strand, counting down.
CCAGATTAGCTTGAATTCACGTCCACTTCCGGTTTCATACACTAGTATACTAGACCGGAAGTGGACATGACGGAAACAAAATCCGAATGTGGCTGTGTGGTGCATTATGGGAAGATCTATGTAGTATGGAGACTCGGATTTAAGAAGGCGTGAGACTTGTGGGTGTCACCATCCAAACGGATTGTGAAATGTGGCCAACATATACGATAACCCGGCCTTCGCATGCTGGATACAATGAATGATTTCAAGTTAGGTGTTATGGGCTGGTGTTTGTGTTAAAATAACACCCACACCCGTGTTAACACCACACTTGAAATAACTCAATGTGACTCTATGGGGTTCATGTGCGTTACTTGTGCAAATTGCCTCCATGGCGTATAAGGAGTTAATTATATTTCCAAGCGAGCAAACAGCAAGCTACAACATGCCCCGTAACGTGGGCCATGTTGTATTTAGGTTTTCAACTATTGTAGCTTACCATTGATGGTGTAAGAACCAAATTTCCCCGAAGAATCTGTGCTTAAAAGACACAAGAAGTGAGCTACAGATTATCACCAGTCCAGGCCATTAACACTAGAGTGAAGATTGCCACCCACCCTCTCTCTCTCTCTCTCTCTCTCTCTCTCTCTCTCTCTCTCTCTCTCCTTATCTCTCTGACTCTTTAAGCCTTTCAATCAGTTCCCTTCTAGGATTAACACTATAATTATACTCCCATTCATAAATGTGTGGAGTCCTGTACTATGCAATTAGCACATTAATTACACTCCCATTCATACGGGTGTGGAGTCCTGCACTATGGGATTAGCACTGTAATTGCTCTCCCATTCATAAGGTTGTGGAGTCTTGCTCGAGAAACCTCCCACATAGATAAACATATTCCTCCCTGATATATATTGGACACTCTGTTCCAGAAAAGCTAACTTGACTTCTATACCACCACCAGGTATAGACGTATCTCTCTTTAGCCGCCTCTTGTAGGTTTAAAGTGCAAAGTCACAGAGAGAACACAGTTTCCTTGTAGCATAATTTTTCGTACCACATCTTCTTATGACATCTTCGTATATTCAGCATTACAACCTTCGGTGTATATTCAACTCTACTACTTCTACTACTATGATCTCATAGTGATTGTATTACATCTTACTTGATATATTTATATATCACTGCTTATTTTGGATTCGTCAATAAATGATCGTGAACTGTAATTTTCATCGCCTGTGTCTTCATATTCATCGTCGTTATCTTCTTCATAGTTAAGAGTCTCACTGAGAGACCACGCTACCCACATAAATCAGACATTCAACATCACCCCCAGTCAGACTCTTACAATGGTAACTGCCATAGGCAATGACAGCAAAGCTGGAAGCCCATTGGCTGCTACTAGGGTAGTTACCATTAATGGTAAGTTACAACAATAATTGAAAATACATCTACCACAGCGTCCTGAAACGTTTTTCTTTGCCAATACTTGATTTGCTGGCTATATGAGGGTCATATCTTGCCCGTAGTGAGAACGATGCCCAAGTGCACGGAGTAATGACAAGACCGAAGAGCTAATAGCTCTTTGACATGACCCAGCGCCAATCCTAAATAACATACAGCAGATAATTAAACAAGTTGATAAGTCAGCACGGTTCAGTTAGATATCTAGACATATCGACATGATATGGATTTTAAAGCCGACTTGGCGAGACGAAATGTCCCACCAAGTGAATTCGCACTTCACATCACGCACACTTTTGTGTATTCACGATAAGGCCGAAGATTCGGAATAAAGATCCAGCATCACCCGTACTACACGTTCGGATTCTAAATAATAATTGAGAAACCTGTATGCAACGTGGTCCTGCATGGTCTATCGGAAATAACCGTGGTTGGATTGTATTGAGGGGTGTATGAAAATGATGGAAATGATGGTGAAAGAATTATCATGAACATTTTTGGGATTTGTGTAATCATATTGTCCACTTTACTACTTAGACCACTATCCAGAGACTTTTTAACCTTGAAGTTTATGATACCAGATCTAGACTGGCAGTCTCTTCCCCATATTCCTCTCTTTATCTTTGTCTGTCTCTCTTGTACTTATTATTCCTCTCTCCACCCCTTTTCTCCTTTTGTCTCCCTTCCCCATTATCCCCTCTTTACCCCCCCCCCTCCCCCTCTGTCTGTCTGTCTCTGTCTCCCTGTCTCTTTCTCACATATTCTTCTCTCCACCACACTCTCTTTGGTAGTCTCTCTGTATCTCGTTTCTCCCCATCATATTACCTTCTTCACTCACTTTCTTCTCCCTTGCTCATATTCCACTCTCCACCTCTTTCACTCTTTCTTCCCCCCCCCCCCCCCTCTCTCTCTCTCTCTCTCTCTGCCTCGGTAGTAGTTATGGGTTAGACCTCATAGCAGATTTCAATAGAAATGATAAGAAATGTTGACCTTTTGACCTTTGACCTTTGACATCCGGAAATGAGATAATTGGATAATTGAATTAGGAGGAAATGAGATAATGGATATAATTGAATTAGGAGGAAATGAGATAATGGATATGTAGCGGCTCATGTCAAGTTCAATTTCTGCTATCTTGAATTACATGTCCGGACCCCACACGGGTGACATTTGACAGAACACCCTCAATAACAAACTCTCTTTGTTCTTGCGGCAAGAGTGATACATATATAACAGAACACCCTTTATCTGTTCTTGCGGCGAGAGTCCGGAAACCCTCTTTCCGGTGATTTTACCGAACTCACGCAGTTGTTATGCCAAAACAGCGGGAAATTCTGACCAATCAGAATTCATAATCTACATCGTGGACTTCTCGAGATGTTAGGGCATCTCCTCATCACTTTACATGTCATCATCACTTCTCATCGTAACCACGGAAACACTCGGACTTCCTCACACAAACTCTCCAGGAGGAATAACGCTTTCTAGCTCTGGACCTTTTCGACTTGGAACATACGTATACTACTACGCGATACCTTTTCCAAAAGGAAGTAACATCGATCGCGCAACTCATATCGTTCCATCCTTTTCGTTTGTGTTATACATTAATTATACTCTTTTACAAACAGTGTACAAACAAACATTTGGCATGTACGCCTCGTGAACATATTGTATGAACTATATCAGTGCCTTCCCGATCACAGCGCCCATCCAAGCATCATCAGCACCGTGACACATCTCCTAACAACGATTTCTACAGATATAATTGAATTAGGAGGAAACGAGATAACGAGTTAATTGGACTAGGAGCTAACGAGTTGATTGGATAATTGAATTAGGAGGAAACGGGATAATGGATATAATTGAATTAGGAGGAAATGAGATAATGGATATAATTGAATTAGGAGGAAAGGAGATAATGGATATAATTGAATTAGGAGGAAACGAGATAACGAGTTAATTGGACTAGGAGCTAACGAGTTGATTGGATAATTGAATTAGGAGGAAACGGGATAATTCGTAACCCGTCCCCGGGAAGTCCGTAATTGAATTAAGCGAGCACCCTCAAACCGTTAATCGATTTAATTACCCAGCGTTCCCCCCCCCCCCCCCCAATCCATATTTGGGCAACGTTCCTTGACTAGAATGGGGCGTGGTTTAGAAGTCGCGCGGGTTATTAGAGAAGCGGGGATTTTGAAATTTACTCATTTCAAATTTTGCCGCACAATCGATCAACCACGTATTTTCCTTTACTCTATTATAATGGTCAGTCCCGCGAAATACTTGGGAAGCGTTCCAGAAGCTGAGCGAAGATTGTCAATCGCGGCCATAGAAGCGGGGTGGCAATATCCGGGATACAGTTCTCGAGACGAGAGGGCGTATTTTGTTAATACGTTACTCGGTGTTACACAATGGGAAATTCCATTGCCAGATCCAGACGACATTGATTCTTCCGATGACGACGAATCAGCGGCATGCCCACCACCATCGCCAGCATCACCATGCCGGAAGCGATCTTTTTCCGAGGTGGGTGTTTATTTATTTTAATATTCATATTTTTTTTTTTTTTTTTTTATTTATGCATTTATTATTTCATTTTCATTTGTTATTCTTATCACTTTTATTTTCTAAATTTTTATTCTTTTAAATGTTAGCTTTCATTTCCTTCATCTATTCTAATTAACCAATTTTTCTTTTCTGTACACAGGCCGTAGGCAATGCCGAAATGGACTGTCCCGAAGACCAGGCTGCAAAGAATCAACGCGTGGAACCTCAGCCAACCACCAATCGGACCCGCATTCACTTTCGAAAAGATGTCTTCCCCACACCCCTTGGCGGTAAGCGATATGCCGTCGTTAAAACACTTCATAACGAAATTTACGTTTATATAGGAGAATATCATGACGTGCCATTCCGCGGATTAAGAATGATGGAAAGGAAAACTATTAACCTTACAAGAGAGAATTGGGACCTCTTGACCACGGCTGTAAAAGACATCAACCAAGCTATCGAAGAGAGAAGGGAAAGACTTATCTGTGAAAGCGATTAGATAGAGAAGATTCATACGTGTCTCCTTCTATTTCTTTATATCTTTCTTTATAGATGCCGGCAAAGAGTTCATGTCTATTTTGGAGAGATTCATGGTGATAGAGATGTTTATGTGGTTGGCCCGCATCATGATTCCAAGTCATTGCGACGGGTGTCAACATCACTACCCCACGTCCTACCATGCGTGCATAAACTACAACATGCCCTTCCATTGGAACAAATATTTAATTTTCGAATTAATCGAACCGGCGGCAATTAAAGTATCCGGCCGAATTGAAAACGGAAAGCGTCTGCCCTGCCCTGCCTTTGACGGTCTTTCGCTCTATATTCCGTTGAGCCAAAAGGAGGTGAAACATCGCTTCGTCCTGGGTGCTCCACCGATTTTGACTCATGATTTATTTTGTGACGAACCTCTTCGTACATTTCCCACACTTCCTCCCAGGATGATACTAGGTTAATTCAATTACGGCGCTCCCGCAGTGGTGGTGCTCGCTTAATTCAATTACGGACTTCCAGGGGACGGGTTACGAATTATCCCGTTTCCTCCTAATTCAATTATCCAATCAACTCGTTAGCTCCTAGTCCAATTAACTCGTTATCTCGTTTCCTCCTAATTCAATTATATCCATTAACTCATTTCCTCCTAATTCAATTATATCCATTAACTCATTATCTCGTTTCCTCCTAATTCAATTATATCCATTATCTCATTTCCTCCTAATTCAATGATATCCATTAACTCATTATCTCGTTTCCTCCTAATTCAATTATATCCATTATCTCATTTCCTCCTAATTCAATTATATCCATTACCTCATTTCCTCCTAATTCAATTATCCAATTATCTCATTTCCGGAGGTCAAAGGTCAAAGGTCAAAAGGTCAACATTTCTTATTATTTCTATTGAAATCTGCTATGAGGTCTAACCCATAACTACTCTCGGTTTATCCGTCTCTCTTCCCCGGCGATATTCCATGACCACTCCCCTTCTAACTCTATCTCTGTTTGAGAGAGGGCTCTTGGGGGAAGAGAAATGAAGAGAACAGGGAGAGAGAATAGTCCACCCCCAGGATTGTATTTAGCAATCCGCCGACAACGAACGTTGGTGGCGCATCACATACAAAAAAATTAACAGGATTTTTTTTCGGGCGGACAGATTCGTGGAGTCGCGCAATCAGTGGTCTGGCGCGGTGTGTGTACTATGTGAATCAGTGGCGTCATGTGTGTGTGAGAAGAGGCGGACGATAAAACACGGCCAGTATCTGGACTAGAGAGAGAATGGAGACAGAGTGAACTAGAGCAATTCGACTGCCACGCAGTCGATAAATATGCCTCCGCCTCTTTGCTATTCTCAGAAAATGTATATGTTTGTTGGGCAATAAATGCTCCTATGCAAAATGAAAATATCACATTCTGTTTTTTCAAGTTTACCCAAGTTTGGCAATGTTCATTGACTTTTGACCTCTTACTTCTTTGACTTCCAATCTAACCAGTCTGTCTAAATCCATCCTTGTATCAAGTTTGTTTAAAATTAGCCAATTTTGGGTGAAGTTCATTGACCTTTGACCTTTCAGGAATTTTACCCAAACTTCACCAGTCTACCTCCATGATACATCTCTGTACTATATTTGGTTTGAATTGAATCATTATAGTATTGGATTCAATGTGAAAAATATCTATTTGGGGGCAATTTTTAGCCAATTTTGGCAAAGTTCATTGACCTTTGATCCCTGACCTTTGAGAAATTTCACCAAAAATGTCATCAGTCTAGTAGTGATCCATCTTTGCATCATGTTTGGTTGTTATTGCTCCACTGGATTTGGATATATTTTGAAAATTATCACTTTTAGGGGCAATTTTTAGCTAATTTTTGGCAAAGTTTATTGACCTTCAACCTTTGAACTCTCAGGAGTTTTACCCAAAATTTCACCAGTCTACCTCCATGAAGTGATACATCTCTGTACCATGTTTCGCTAGAATTGCGCCATTGGATTTGGATTTGGGTTTATTGTTAAAAATATCAATTTTTGCAAAGTTCATTGACCTTTGACCCTTGACCTTCCACAATTTCACCAACAATGTCACCAGTCTACCCCCAAGTAGTGATCCATCGTTTCACTATGGTTGGAAATGCACCATTGGATTTGGATTTATTGTGAAAAATTTAAAATTTGGGGCAATTTCTAGCCAATTTTGGCAAAGTTCATTGACCTTTGACCTCTGAACTTCCAGGAATTTTACCAGAAATGTTACCAGTCTATCCCCAATTAGTGATCTATCTTTGTACCATGTTTAATGAGAATTGCATCCTTGGATTTGGATTTATTGTGTAAAAGGTCAATTTTTGGCAAATTTTAACAAATTTCATTGACCTTTGACCTCTGACCTTTCAGGTATTTTACCAAAAGTGTCACCAGTCTATCCCCAAGTAGTGATCTATCTTTGTACCATGTTTAATGAGAATTGCATCCTTAGATTTGGATTTATTGTGAAAAAGGTCATTTTTGGGCAATTTTTACAAAGTTCATTGACCTTTGACCTCTGACCTCAATCAGATTTGACCCCAATTTTACACACTTCATTAGTTTCATGCAATACATAGATGTACCAAGTTTGAAGCAAATCTGCTTAACGGTTCTCAAGATATTGCCTAAAAGGATTCGGGACGGACGGACGGACGGACTTACGGACGGACGGACGGACGGACGGATGGACTTACGGACGGACGGACGGACAACCCGAAAACATAATGCCTCCGGCCACTTCGTGGCGGAGGCATAAAAATACAGGCAGGGATCACAGGTAGGAGGGAGAGAAAGAGAGAGATGGAGAGAGAGAGAGAGAGAGAGAGAGAGAGAGAGAGGGGGGGGGGGGATAAGGAAACGTAAAGGTGGAGTAGGTGAGAAAGGGATAGAACGGGGAGGGCGTGTCGAAACACAGACATCAAGAGAGAGATTGAGAGAGAGAGAGAGAGAGAGAGAGAGAGAGAGAGAAATAGAGAGAGAGAAATAGAGAGAGAGAGAGAGAGAGAGGGGGGGGGGGGGGGGTGGGGTTGGCACCAAAATATAACAATTGAAATAATGATAGAACAATCATGGTGGCAATGCTTATATTCAGATTGATTTTATTGTTTTTTTTTCTGATAAAACGAACAGACCATTTAATGTGTAGCACACGCTGGTGGAACAAATATTGACATAACAACAAACCACATTTCAATGTATACCACAATGTAAATGAGATTACTGTATAATGTTTTGACAAGTCAGGAGTCAGGACACTAACGTTTGTGTGTATTAGCTAATCAGCAACAATGACACACAAGCTAAATACAAATACTGAAAGGAAACCCTAAAGATAAGTTGGTTTCAGTAAAAGCAGAAATATGAAAACACGGTAAAATGATGCATACCTTTTTTTTTTTTTTTAAAAAAGGTTGTACACAACATAATGGGAGAGAACCTCGCACGTGACGTCACAAAATCAAAATTTTAAAAGATCAGAACCTTCTAATCCTTTGACGAATTTTCACCGAACCTTCACTAATACCTTTCTTTCACGTGTCTCTTTTTAGTGAAACTTACTTAATTCCAGGGTGAACCATCCCTTTAAAGTGTTACAAATGTGTATAAGTTATACATATAGCCATACATGTAGCTCTTGAATTAGCTGCACTCTGGGTGCTTGTGACATTCCTCACTGGTGAAATAAACATTTAGCAATGTGTACTGCCCAGAAGAGTCTAGAATGTTATTTACATGAAAGAATGTTGCAGCTAGCTGAGACTCATTAGCATAATAAAGGAGCTCAGATGGGCTAGTGATGACTCATCAGTGTAATCTAGGTCAGGTCAATATTGTTTGTCATGTTTACAAGCATATGTATATGTACAATATAGAGCTTACTGGATATATTGAGAAATTTCTGGAAGTAGAGTTAATGGAACCTTCTAGAATGTATAGGTTGTAGTATATATATGAGTTGTTCGAGATAGGAGCTCAGTTTTCATATCATCTTGCTCCAGTCACCTGTGGTAAAAGTAACCTTCATCTAAGATATTGTTGCGACCCTGGCTCATTACTTACCTGTGGATTAATACGAGGATTTTCCCTACGTGGATAACTACCTGCCTGTTAAATAGCGCTGATGAGATCCTGCCTGTGAAAGCGTGAAAGCTCTGTGGATTAACATTTGACCATCTTGGATCATCCATTTGGACTTGAATATCTGGAATACCTGCTCTTCAGCGTACAACATTGGGATCAACATTGCGATCATAATTTGGGAATACTGAATCGGATTATCAACTGGACCATCAGCGAGAGCCGTGGATCCATTGGACTTCAGTATCCTCCAGCACTGTAAGCTAACCTGTATCCATACATTGTAAAGTAATCTATATTGATGTATTGAGGTATTGATGTACTGCAAATGAACGCTTGTCTTGGTTTTTAAAAGGGGAAAATACCCCATATGATAAAGAACACATGAACTTAATATTGGTATCATTTTGTGCGATCCTTTCTGGCGTGAACTGATCGTAACAAAAGGCCTATTGCAAGATAACGAAGTGATGAAATTTCTCAGCTGTGTTAAAAAAAGATGTAAAGGGTTTCACTTGAATTTCTTAAAGGTGATATTCATAGAAAATCCAAAAATATGAAGATATTCATCTACAGAAAGCTTATAAGCCATACAATGAGCTCGGATGACATTCAAACAATATACCACTTTCCAAAAAGCGAAATTAGGGTGAAAACAATCACCGTATTCTTGGGGACAAATTTGACCTACTGTCATCCGAAACGGCCTTTAGGTCTGACGTAAGAAACGGGAGGCGTTATTGTGCATCACACATGCCAATCCGCAGCTTCTTTTCCGCCAGAAGCATCAAGGCATTGTTAACGAAACTGTGATGGCAGTTGCTAGTGGATTAACAGGTGTGATACACAATGGTCATTGTGAAGCATATCCCGGCTGTGACGTACACACAACGCCACTTTCCCTTAGGCGATTTCGTAGGTCAGGAAGAGAGTCAATTTAGTGAAATTTGACTTTCATTAAACACATAACTGAACACTTTCATGGCATGTTAGCTGCATAAATTGCCTTTATAACTCATTCAATTATAAAATAAACTATATTTATTTGATTTTATTTCCTATGAATATCACCTTTAAAATGGGCTTGTAGTCGTTCACATGTACAAGAACAAAGAGTTGTTTATTAGAAAGACAATATACATGTACCACATAAGTATTTCAGTCACTTCATCAAAGTTGAAAGAACGAATGATATAGCATTTATATACATGTATCTATATCTCTACATCTTTATAAAAAAAATATAATGTCCGATTATAATATTATGCTAAAAATATATGCATGCATCATAAATACATTTATGTATACGATACTGTGTTAAAATTTTCAATGAGCCCAAATACGAATTGCATGTTCTAATATTTTAAGATGATTATAGGAACATAGTCTCTGAGGGCTCCCGTTTAGTACATGGAAATTGGCCGGTTAAACAAAATGATATAGTCTACCTTCTCTCCAAATCTAATTCCAACATGGGATTGAGAATACATGTTCAAATTTCAATCCATTTCAAGGTTAAATCAAGAATTGTGGACTTAGATTTTGATAAGGACTAAAACACGTACAACTGACCAAACAGCCCTATTCATCTATCAGAGTGTACACACGTGGCATTGAGGAAACCTCTTTTCTCTTCTCTACTCTCTCTCTCCCTCTCTCTCTCTCTCTCTCTCCCTTCTCTACTATCTCTCTCTTCTCTACTCTCTCTCCCTCTCTCTCCCCACTCTCTCTTTACTCTCTCGATCTCCATTTCGCTATATACTCTCGCCATTTCTCTATACCACCTCTCTCCCCGCCCCCCTATTTTCTTCTCCCTTTCATCTCCCTTTGTACTGGTCCCTGTTACTTCGCTGCCCATAAGGACAACTCTCTGATGGCCAGCCACTGCACTTGCGTGCGCAGGACTCTGATTCGAAGGCAAACTACGTCTTCCTTGAACAGCTTCTCAACATCGGACACGTCAATGTTTCCTAAAACCGAATAGGCGACCGTTCGGTAGGAGGAACAACTCAGAAAATGGCTGAACTCCAGGACTCCGTCCAAGAGGATATCACGAACAGCCCTCTTAGGATATTTTTTGTCTAAGAACCCTGTTGTGATCTTCACCCGGGAAAGCCGACATGGATTGTCCAATGTGATGACGACCTCATCGTCCTTCTCAGGATATTTCCCGTAGAGGAGGAGGCCAGCCGTCGCCAAATCAAAGACTTCCATCGAGCTTTGTATTTTCCAGGGCAGATGATCCGGTAGTCCGTAGTTGAGTTCTCGTGGATGTGGCGCCGTTAGGTTCCGCTTTCCGATCGAGTGGAATATGGAAGGCACTCGCAGGTAGTTTGTGCGCTGCAAATGTATGTCGGCGTAGTACTGCAACAAAATATCTAAAGGGCGGTTCCTTCCTGAGAAGAACATGATGAAGGAGGCTAGTTTAGCCAGCTCCTCCCGCCGATAGAGCTTGGCGTAATAACTCAAAGTGGAGAAATCGAGGTTCACCCAAGGAACCTCCGAGAATCTCGTCACAAAGTGGTTTATTTCCGCGAGGAAACCTGGGCCAGCGATAGCACCACTGGGAACCATCATAAAGTAATTGGAGGTAGGTATCTGGAAAGCGTACATCATAATAAAGGCAAAATCTTGGAGCGGTAAACTATCAATCTCGGCTACACCGTCACTCGGGACCGACCCATTCCCTCCACCTTTCTCAATGATTGGCCTCGTAGCCCAGTCAATTGAGGAAGAATACGCGTAGGGGAGTGCTACCACTTGCAGGGACCCGTTCTGCATGGCTGTGCCAAATTCGGCAGACGTTAGGTTGTCAATGGCGCGCCTGGTGGGCAAGTCTAGCTGGCTGCCTAGGTACAGTAGTATCACCACCTTGCGAAGTTCCTCTTTGTGAGAAGTGTGGAGGATGGAGCAGATTGTTGCATTAAGGCCGCTCAGGGAAGAGGACGATTCGACGGTTAGCACAATTGTCAGGAATCCTGGAGTTAAAAACAAACAAACAAACAAATGTGCCAATCCCCAATTGATGTACCTGGGGTGTTCCACACAGCTGTTCTTAAGCTAAGAACGACTTTACGCACGACTGGTGACCCCTTCTTGTGCTAAATCTGATTTTGATTCCTATCAGCTAAAGTCCAAATCTGATGTTTATAAATTACAATTCTTGTTGTTGACAGGTGTCTATTTCCCTAATTGTATTAGAATTGTTGGAAATAAACTCCCACTATGTTAAAACAGGAAAAACGTAGGGTACGTCATTTAGCACAAGTTAGGGTCATCAGTCATGTGTAAAGTTGTTCTTAGCTTAATTACTCCCACCTAGTACTTCGTTGTATAATTTCTCACTCCATCCTCTTTTGCCTTCGTTGTCTCTGTTTCTCATTCTTTCTCTGTCTTCCTAATTACCCCCCCCCCGGCCGCCCCCTTGTCTTTTATGCCACTTAACAGTGCAATAGTTTGTACCGTAATCATGTAGTAATGCACACGGCAGCCACATTCGGATGTTGCTTGCAGTTGTCTACTTTCCGTCTAGTATCATAGTATCATAGTGTATGAATTGAATTGAATTGAATTGAAATGAATTGAATTGAAATGAATTGAATTGAATTGAATTGTATGAGAACGGAAGCAGTCATGACTGCAAATCAAATCCGAATGTCGCTGCGCGATGCATCATGGGACGATTTTCCTCTATAAGCCATATTGCGAATTGTTTCACTGATCTTAATTGTTATTCTTTTTATGTTTGCTGCAGTTTCCTCTGTCAGTCGGTGTTACAAATGTGTATAAGTTATACATATAGCCATACGTGTAGCTCTTGAATTAGCTGCACTCTGTGTGCTTGTGACATTCCTCACCAGAAGAGTCTGGAATGTTATTTACATGAAAAAAATGTTACAGCTAGCTGAGCCTCATTAGCATAATAAAGGAGCTCAGATGGGCTAGTGATGACTCATCAGTGTAATCTAGGTCAGGTCAATATTGTTTGTCATGTTTACAAGCATAGGTTTATGTACAATATAGAGCTTACTGGATATATTGAGAAATTTCTAGAAGTAGAGTTAATGGGACCTTCTAGAATGTATAGATGGTAGTATATATATGAGTTGTTTGAGATAGGAGCTCAGTTTTCATATCATCTTGCTCCAGTCACCTGTGGTAAAAGTAACCTGCATCTAAGATATTGTTGCGACCCTGGCTCAATACTTACCTGTGGATTTATACGAGGATTTTCCCTACGTGGATAACTACCTGCCTGTTAAATAGCGCTTATAGATCCTGCCTGTGAAAGCGTGAAAGCTCTGTGGATTAACATTTGACCATCTTGGATCATCTATTTGGACTTGACTATCTGGAATACCTGCTCTTCAGCGTACAACATCCGGATCAACATTGCGATCATAATTTGGGAATACTGGATCGGATTATCAACTGGACCATCAGCGAGAGCCGTGGATCCATTGGACTTCAGTATCCTCCAGCACTGTAAGCTAACCTGTATCCATACATTGTAAAATAATCTATATACATGTATTTATTTCTTGATGTATTGAAAGTGAACGCTTGTCTTGGTTTTTGAAGGGGAAAATACCCCATATAATAAAGAACACATAAACTAAATATTGGTATCATTTTGTGCGATCCTTTCTGGCGTGGACTGATCGTAACAGTCGGGGTGCTATATATTTTTCGTTCTAATCTATACATTGTTCTCATCTACATTGTAACACTAATTGCAGAGTTAAGTTAAACCAAACTAAATCCTAAACCTAAGCCTTGACCCTTATCTGGAACCCTTACCATAACTCAAGATGTGACACGTGTGTCCAAATTTATCCTATTGAGTACCATTTTATTGGGGAATAGATTAGTTCATGGCAACATACCATTTTCGCCTCATATTATTGAATAGTTCAACCTTAGATTACGGGAACGAATTGCTCCCTGTAGGTATTCATCAATTGAAGCTATATATCTCAGAGCCAAAGAGTTAACACATCCAGCGATAACATTTCTCACCAATACTCCGTGGCCTAGTCCCAGATATACCAGTTTTTGTTCCATGACATATTTTAACTCTTATAATACTGGCACCAAGGGGTTCCTATGTGGAGTCATTAGTTAGTTTCCTAGGAGCCAATGAGGTAGTAGAGCTAGCGATAATGTCAATTCAATTCAATTCTATTTATTCAACCATATTGACGGTATATAGAGTAAACATGGCATTGCACATAATACAACAAATTGTTACGGTTTGTACCCCTAAGCAGTGCTTGTAAACTGGAGCCCTATAACATATAGACAAAGAAAACACCTTCGCAGTATAAATGTATTGAATGTAAAATTACTCCAAACACAAGTTTCGGCAAAGCCGCCTAAAAATGAAATAGTGGTCACAGTTTTTATATGAGTTGGTAATTAATGCATTCCTTTTTGTGACATGGCAGATATTCTTAACGAGAGTAACGTGGTGGTTTTGTATGATTTCTGTTAAAGGCAAGTATCGGCTTGGCGCGTGTCTGGTACAGACTACGCCCTAATTATGTCATGGCTCCTCTGAGGAGCGAGGGTGGGATTAGGGCATAGTCTGTGTTACCATACATAGTTGCTACCAGACTGGGTTGTGTCCATACACCGTACAGCCTACTACTTATAGGTTAGTGTCTCACCAATATCAGTTCGTCTGGTTCCCAGGATCAGCGTCCGGTTGAAGAAATCATCGCTGCAGTTCTGGAAGCCGGTGTTTGGATCACAAGGCCCGAAATCTGCCTACGACACAGACGAAGTGGGAAACGGAAATGACAGAGACTCAACTCAATTCAATTTTAAGTTCATTTTCCACCAAATTCAATAGAGTACCGAAGTGGTAGTCATATCCATTGTTACGTTGGCTTCTGGTTATCAGAGGGATAGTTCATCCTGAAGATGAAAGCAGAAAACTGAACGAATCATATTTGTGAAGGTTTGACGAAAATTGTTAAAAAGAGTAGAAAGTTAATTGATTTTAACCTTTTGATTTTGTGACGTCATATGCGAGGTGCTCTCCCCTATGTTGTGTACTACTTTTCCCATATATTGCCCCTTTTCTGTTCTTTTATGAAGGAATACATTCTTTTCATAGCCATCTGTGTGCAAAAAGTGTGTCTAATGACATATCAAACGCATAAGTTAAATGGTAAGTATCCTTTTTGAGAAAATGGACATTATCCATAAACAAATTACACAACATAATTATGGGCGAGCACCTCGCACGTGACGTCACAAAATCAAAACTTTCTTTTCCTTTGATAGATTTTCATCAAACCTTCACTAATATGCTTCCTTCACGTGTCTCCTTTTTAAAGCAAAATAATTTCATTAACAACATCACTTAAACATGTCAAGTGAGACTTTCACTGGTCTGACAACGACTCGCAGACTCGCAGGACTAGTGTCCGGCACTTTCAGTGAGAGTCCCCGCTCTGATTAGCGATGTTTGCTCTATACCCTCATAGTTCAGAACCAGTCGCTTTGACAACATGCTCATATGACGTCAACATTTCAATATATATTATTTGAATGGTATTATGCGTCTCTAAGAATGTATTATTATTATTATTATTATTCGTGAAACCTTACTAAGATCACAATGCATTTTGAGTACCTACCAACCAAGCAGGTAAGGTTTTAAAGATATTGTTCCAGCTGTCTTGACAGCACACTCAAATGACGTCACACTTCGGTACTCTATGTACAAAGCAGCGCTATATATCTGGCACATAAAGGAATTAACACGAAACATGTTCTCTCTCTCTCTCTCTCTCTCTCTCTCTCTCTCTCTCTATATATATATATATATATATATATATATAGAGAGAGAGAGAGAGAGAGAGAGAGAGAGAGAGAGAGATGTAAACATGCTCTATAAATACCTGGTTGGAACAATTATGTCTTAACTGCAGAACCTGCCGAGAGAGGGCGTCCCGTTCTTCCACTGCTCGAGTCATCTCTTCGTTGTCTTCACTGGACGCGGAGGCGCCCTCTCGGACTGGAAGTGATAAATATAAACTATTTATTAACCCTGTGAGTTCCACCTGTGTGTTCTTTCACCTGCAATGCACACAATCGATATATCTTTCTTTTGGCACAGAGAGTGTTCATAAAGGGTTACTAAATTAGAAAAGTAAGTTCCCACCAATCTATGTAAAATTATCCACTAAAAACGAAGTTCACATTCATTTCATTTCACGTTTCATTAAGTCACACGAAATGATTAATGCAGTGTTCATCTGAATCATCTAATATCGACACCCACTCTGCCCCCCCCCCCACACACACACCCATCCCTACCCTCCGCCCCTGCTCCCTTCTCCTTACCCCTTTTGATGTTATTTACATTCATCAATATAATTGCGTGGTTTATAATCGAACAGTAATATTTGTTTTTAAAAATTTTTTCAAAGGGTTCCAGCTGACAAGCTCTGCTTTTTTTGGACTTCTCCACAGACTCATTATCATTACCATTTGTGCATTTCATATATTTATTTGATACATGTTGATCGTGGAATATTTGTATTATTAATTATAGTTTTATTATTGATTGTATTTGTATTATCTACTATGAGTTGTGGAAAAATAATAAATTACAAAAAATTACAAATTAATCTGACCACAGCTACAAAATACGGCTTGTACATGAACGATTCTGCACACAGAGAATCAGTTGCACGTCACGAATAGGCCAGGGGTGGTCACGCCAAAATGCTTGAGTTACATGGAGAATCATTAGCCGTTTAATTAAGTTCAGATTCACTGTGCTCCTCTTGTAGTCACAAAATAATGCTTTACAAAGATTTTCTATTTGATCCCATGTCCGTGTTCTTTCATACCTTAAAATGCAGCATTCATGCTGCTTCTGTAATAGCATGCGAACATTGCTCCCATTGAACGCATGCACTGTGGAGCGGACCGCAACGCATGGTGGTCTCCGATCTCTAGGCTATAGCTTTTGGACGACCGACCCAAAACCTCCTCAAAATATCGTGATCGCTATAGTTTCGCTTTAAGTCAGTTTCTAGTTCTTCTTGCATTTAAAGTGGTTTTTACACAAATTGTATTTCCTAACTGGCAAAAGGGACACCCTGTCTTTAATGCCAGGTCAGAAGCTCGATTCTCCCATCTGTTGAAGTTCCATATCCAACCTAGTACATGTATAAAGAGCTGATGCATTACCAACCATTAATAGTAGCGTGGTGTTATTAAAGTCATGACATGATCTTGCTCGTTTGTTTGTATTTTCGTAAATAAGTAATAGACAACGAATAATACAAAATTCCAGTTACAAAATACGATAAATAGCCCATTTCAGCAATAATATCAAATGTCCACTGTTTTTTTTCATGGGGTTCTCTATATACATGTACATAAATTTCTTATGTGTTTAAAAATGGCACTTTTGAAAAATGATTTCAATAAGTAACAACTCGAATCAAGTTGAAGTTTCCAAACTGTAAGGTCAAATGGTGACACTTCTTAAGAAGCAGGTTTTGTGACATTGTGTCAATCATCATTCTTGTGATAATCGTTATTTAATGAGATGTTTACTTTTGGAGAAAAATTAGACACAAAAAGCATGATGCTTCTGGCAGAAAAGACCTTGTGGGTTAGCATGTGTGATGCACAATGGTCATTGTGTTAATAATCATTGAGTTAATAATCTGATGCCTTTACAATTTGAGTTCCAGATTATGTCTCATTGAATATTCAAAGGATATAATCACAAGAGTAATCATTGATAACATTTCAAGAAACCTGCTTCTAAAAAAAGTCATCCTTTAACTTCATGATGCATATTACAGCTTGATTTGAGTTGTAACTTAAAAAAAATGTTTTTCAAAAGTGTCCAATATCATTTAAAGGGCATATACTGTACCGGGAAGGCAAAAAAGCCTTCAAAATGTAATTGTTAGCAATCTTCTTGCCAATGGTCTTAAATTCATGTATTGACCATTTTAGAAGCTTGCTGAAAGTTATTTGCCCTCAAATGATCTACATTTGGAGTAATGACTGATTAAATCACAAATCCTCAAAATGTTCGGCCCGAACAGTTTGAGGATTTAATCAATAATCATTAATTACTCCATATGTGGATTATTTGAGGGCAAATAACTTTCAGCAAGCTTCTAAAATGATCAATACATAAATTTAAGACCATTGGCAAGAAGATTGCTAACAATTGCCTTTTGAAGACTGTTTTGCCTTCCCAGTACAGTATATGCCCTTTAACACCTAGAATCAGGAAAAAATGCACAACATTTTACTTACAAATTGAACAACTTATTGATATTTGTGATTTTGTGTAGATTCAGATGTAGATCACACAGTTTACCTGAAAGTAATAAAAGGTTTGACTCAGACATGTCGCAGGATGATATATGCACACTCTGCTTATCAGATACAGGGGATGAATGCCATTATATAAATTGTCCTTTCTTTTTGGAAGAGAGAAAGTTATATTTACAGAAATCAGTATTACGCAACCGTAGACCTAGCTCTTTAGAAATGGATAAACATTTTAAGATGCGAGACTCTTGCCAGTTGAGGAAACTTGTAAAATTTGTTAACATAATCATGAATCATTCTAGTCATGAACCAAAAAGAAGTGATTTTGTTGATGTTACTGTTCAGCGTCATGAACATGTAGTTACACGTAGTGGTAGAATTGTAAGAAATCCTGTGCGCTTGGTGTTGTAAATACTGAAGAAGTTATGTACTCTATTTACTTTATGTATTTGTATGTATTCATTTTATTGTATATCATTGTAAATATGTTGAACTCTCATACCCCGAGAGGGGGTCGATAGAGTTAATAAAATCTTATCTTATCTATGCATGGAAGGAAACCGAAAGAGGGAAAAATGTTTAGGAGAACGTGTGTCAACGTTGAAGAATAAGGCTGTAGTGTCGTATCGGCCTAAATTATTGAAGTATTCAATTCAATTATTGAAATGTCCAAGTGATTGTAATCAACCGTGTTGCCATGCAACGACAGTGCTCACATTTTATAGGTGTTAATTCTTTGTTCTTTGAGTTGCTATCAGTAAATTGCATCAACATTTGACGGGCATAGTAAAGCTCGCCCCATTGCCATGACCAGGCCGTGGACTGCATTCATTATACGTACCTAACTGCGGGAATAAGCACGTGTTCAGATACAACAGAAACACGAACAGCAAACAACACTGCCACGACGAGCCCCCGCAACGTCTTCTACTGAGAGTGAACACGCCCATAGTAGTGTGGATAACGTAAACACGATAGCGCAATGTGTTTTTTTCCGTTGTTGTTGTTGTTTATGGCGCGTTTGCCATTGATCCCGTCTTGATGTTCCACACGGAGTCTGCTTGGACGACGCCGCCCTTCCCTCTTTTCACGCCCTGCTCTTCCCCGTTGTCTACGTCACGGTTATGATACCGGCCGCGCAGATCTTCTTCAAAAATACGAAACTGACGTGGTTGCATGCAAGAACAAGGGCAAAATAACAGGTTTGCAAGCACTGTATGTTGGCCTTTGCCATATTTGTTTCAGAGTATGAAATCAAATAAAATACCAGCCGCATTATTTGTGGTTCTAGATTGATATGGTGAGTATTTAATATGTAAACAATCGCTTTATTCAATTAAGAAATTAGTTATGCTAAGTATGTTACTCATTGCGGATAAATGGCTGCTGATAATCGTTTGTCTCGCAATGTATGGTAAACGGAATCGAAAAGATCACGGCTTTTGCATGGAACAAAGGAGGCAGGAAACTGACGCCTTGCATTTGGGGAAGGCGCCTAACTACCATAGTAACATCACTTGACAGCCAATCAAATTAAATGATTCTATAGAAGTTGCCATTGGGAGCAAAGTTACCATTAATGGTAAATTTTATGTAACAGGGCCCTGGTACATACCGCGATCTGAAAATACACTGTACCAGTTAATTTGGCCAAGGCATGTATTATCAGAGCAGGTAGAGTGCCGGGTCAGAATACACCGGTGGGGTGTTTCACCAAGCTGTTCGTAAGTTACGAACGACTGATGATTCCTTCTTGTGCTAAATGCGATACTACACTTTGTTAATTGAGAATCTGATTTAGCACAAGAAGGATAACCAGTCGTTCGTAAAGTCGTTCGTAACTTACGAACAGCTTGGTGAAACACCCCCAGGTAGTTTTTCTAATCGGGGGGGAAACGAAGGCGCCGTACAAGTAGACACTTGAAAACCACCACAATGTACCACTTTCGTTGCATATGCAAATATTATACACGTCTTTTAAACAATCCGTAACTACTGTTTACCCTAAAGCTTGTCCGAGGTCTGTAATGTCCAGGGTCTATCCTTTCGACATATGGGGTTAGTTGTTCCGGCCCTTTTCACATGACTACATCCTCTGGGCAACTAATATATCGACAGTGCTTCAACCCATTGAAGTTGACTCACTAGATACGGGTGAATTGAATAACACGTTATTACACGCAGTTATAGGGGAAAAGTTGTGAATACATCACGAAAACGCCCGAGTCACAAGTTGCAGGTGAATGGTACATGTATAAATCGTCACCACACAAATTAGGGAGAAATTATTACGAACATACGATGAAAACGGCTTAATTTATTAACCAATTTTCAGCGTAAAAAGTAGAAGCTTATGGCATATACCTACCTATTTTGATGAGCAGCCTGGTAGCGTTGATCATACGTGCGAGAGTGCATTGGTTCACCAGGAATCCAGCAGTAACGCATTAACAGCAGTCCGATCCCGTTAACCGCCTGCGCTAAATGATCATGATGACGCGCTTTACTGCGTCCGTGTTATGTCCAACTGATGAATATGAACGAACATGTCCACCTTATCTACCGCTGAGAGAATCCTCTCTACACTCGGCGGCACACGCATGATACATCACGATAATTAAGTAGAGAAGTTTGTCAGAATCTAACGTTGCGTATCAGAATGATCGAATTTCTCTTTTTGCTGGCAGTGGCGCGTATGATATCATCACTTTAGACCTATAATATCACTATGATATCACTATGTGCCTATGATATCACTATGTGCCTATAATATCGTCAGCGGGAAGTAATCCTAATTCTGACTCCATACCATAATGCTTCCATGGTTAAATATCCTTGCGGACAGAAGACATGATGTAATTATCAGCTCATTAATCAATGCGACACATCTACGCGGAAAGGGCAACATAAAGTTTTATTGACTGGTGCGGCGGACACTGGGAGGAGGAGCTATTAAACGTTCCTGGTTGAATCGGCGTAAACGGATCACGAAGGTACGTGGAATCACATTTGTTTTCGTAACACGGCCGCCGTATTCTATACAACTATCTCAAGATAGAAATCGTTATATTGGCGGTATGGGTATGTTTAGGAGTTTACACTCTTTTTACACTCATCTCCATTCATTACGGGGAAACCCACGCATGGGAATACTGGAATCTTTTTAGTAGAAATCCATCTGCAAAGAAAGATTCATGTATAAGTGCCTCTAAAGTTCTGCCTAAATACGTTTTTGACCATTATAGTCGTCTTTACGGTGATAGAGCAGAGACCATTTGTGAACATTAATTGAGGATCGTGACCACTGAACTATAGAAAGAACCTGGAAAGAACAGCCCCATTCAGAGCGTACACACGACTGCGCGGTCACGAAGGCACCGCGGCTTCACGCTCGAGTGAACGCGCCGCCATCTTGCTATGTCAATTATTCTGGCTGTCTGGGTGGCTGCCTACGGGAGGTAGGCGTGGTAGGCATGGTAGACGTGGAGGGTAAAAGGCCTATGCTGTGTTCATGAAAGAGCTGAGGAAGGGAAGAGAGGGGGAGGGGGGGGGGGGGGGGGTTAAATCTGTGGTGTTGATGCATATTTGTCATAGCAGAACCGAACAGATGGATTTAGTTTGCACCGGACAGTCAAATCACTGACATGACTGAAGGGAACAAATTGAATGATTTTAAATTTCTATTTGAGAAGGCCTAATCACGAAACCTGCAATGTCATGTATTTGATACACTGTATACTGTCTCGTATCCCCAACATGCGTTAAAATAGGCATAGCGAATGAACTACTTAGATAAAGACATAACCTGTAGGTTGTAATATTGAGGATATCGTAATTCTTTTCACCAGAAGAATTAGGGTGGGCGTGATTATGCCAACTTCCCCACCCGAAACATTGTGTTTTCTTATAAAGAAAAGGATAAGTACGTATCTCTAACTTGATCTATGATTGAGGCAAGAGGATGAGAATGAAGAAGGAGCTACGTAAGAGTAGAGGGAAGGAGAAGAAGAAAGAGAAGGAAGAGATTGCGAGGAGGAGGGAGGAGGAAGACGATGATCATCTAGTTGTCTTTCGCCTTTTATTTCTCCTCATTTACCCTTCCATCCTCCAGTCATCCTCACTTGATTCTTTTCCCTACTCTCTCTCCTTCCCTCCTTCCTTCCTTGCCGTCCTGCTCCTGCGGCTCTTCCCCTCCCTTCCTCGCCCTCAGTCCAACCTCTTCCCCCCACCCTTGTTCCCTTTCTCCCGTTTCCTTCCCTCTGCTCTTCGTTTTACGTTCCGTCCAGCCTGTTCATCTCTTCCTTCCAACTTTCTAACTCCAGTCTTCTACCGTTCCCATTCCCTCCTCCGTCCTACTTCCTCCTCCCTCTTTCTCCCGCCTTCGCCGTAAGTTCATTCCTTCCTCCTTCTCTCTTCTTCACCAGTCCCTCCCATCTCCTGGTTCTTGTCCATCCCTGACGGACCCCCCCCCCCAAAAAAAAAAAAAAAAAAAAAAAAAAACCTTTCCATTGTTTTCTTACCAAGTGAGAGTAATTGATTACCACGACTACAGGTTAAGCTTAATTGTTTTTTTTTCAGTCAAAGCATTATGAAATGGCTTTGTCTACCAGTTTGAATAGCTGAAGGCGTAGGCTTATACACACTATGCTAGATCTCGACTGAACACATGCTTTCGAGACCATAGGGGCCTGTTTCTGCATTAGAGATGCAAGTGACATATCCCTTGACGACAAATTAATAGCCTTTCTCACGAAATTCCGCAGTATAGAATATCAGGTTGAACTAATTATAATTTTATTAAATATAGCGTGAAGTATTGTTTAAAACGTTGATTATTCTATGGCTTGGTGTATAACACATCAACAGTGATATCAATCTCTCGTTTTCTTCTGTTAAATCAATTCATCGATTTATTTGTGTTGACAGATACATGTACCATGTTTATGATAGACTAGGCACACATGCCATTCTTAAAGTAAATGTCTGGATATTGAAAAAAAGGGTTATCAAATGCATGTATTGATATTCACAACTGATGCAAAATTCTCAATCAAACGTAGAATTAATACATGTGTAATTATAAAATAAATAAGCAAACACTAGTGATTTTTCAACGTTAAACATTTCAAAATGTTGGCACGTTTAGACTATATACATGTACCTCTGATCTACGGAATGCTCGAATGATACTCAACATTTTTGAAATGTTTGTTAAGCTTTTTCGTGAATTTTGCCTTCAGTAAAGTAAGCAAGCAAATCCCCTTCCCCGCCACAGCTGAATGAATGCTTAAAAATGCAACAGAAATGTTATTGTACTACGAGTAATGCACATTTATCCACTTTTCAAGGCCCTTTTACGCAACCCAGCTTTACATAAGTCACTATTGTTCTCAAGGATCGTCCAATCGAGGACACTAGATGCAACAGGGTCCAAACAGTTCCTGCATTTAGAGCTGAGGTTAGAGTTATGTACACTGTAATAGCTTCGACAATTACCTCTGAGTCAGCGAATGTTGCCTTCAATGAAGTGATATTAAGCAAGCAAACCCCTTTCCCCGCCATAGGTGATTTTATTACGCATAGCGAAGTCTGACAAAATGCAACAGAAATGTTATCGTCGAACACGTAATGGACATTTCAAGGCCCTTATTACGCAACTCAGCTTTCCATACTATCTTAATTCCTAAGATTGAAAATGTCGATCTATCAAGCGATTGAAATATTTTTCAATCTAATAGATTGAGGATAGATCGAAAAACGATAGAAAAACGACTTTTAGATCGAAGGGTTTTCTCAATCTGTAATAGACTGAAAAAAGTTTCAATCGACTGAAAGCTTTAACCAATTCAACTTCAGAACATTATCACGTGACTTAAAATTCGCGCTTCTGCATATTTTTGTACAGTTTAATAGATAAACGGCACAAAACTAGATAGAAGGAATATTTAAGCATACTTTTTTTTTTTACATTCTAATAAACATTTAGAAATTTAGACATTAAAACAATAAATGTCACGCAATTGAGTGCAGAAAACAATAATTACGACAAAATATTTTTTACGACAATATATTTTTTTGGAGCACATTACCGTAGTACTATATGAAAGTGAGTGTGTGGAAGATAGGATATAGGGAAGGATAGGATAAGATAGGATTAGGATAGGATTAATATAGGGTTAGGGGGAGGTAGGTAGGGTTAGGGTTGTGTGTGCGTTTATATCCATGTATGTTTAATCATGTGAGATTAATTTTCAATCTAACAATTCAATCTCGATTTCAATCTATAAGATTGAATAGTTCAATCTAAGCCAAAGATTGGAAGATATCAATCTAATTTTAGATTGACAAGAGATCGAAATTCTCAATCTAATAGATTCAAATCTCAATCTACTGAAGATTGAAGATTTTCAATCTAATGATAGATTGACCTTCAATTTGGTTAGATTCGTCCCTGACAGCAATCTGTGGCAGAGTGAAAATTCAATCTAATAGATTGAGTTTTCAATCTTAGGAATTAAGAGAGTAAGTCACTATTGATCTCAAGGATCGTCTGATCGAGAACAATAGATGCGACAGGGTCCGAGCAGTTCCAGCTTTTAGAACTCAGGTCGAGAAGCGCGCCCTATAGTATTCTTTACACTGTAATCACGGCATTGTGTAGGAACATCCTTTAGTCAGATCAATTTCGTAGATCTACTGACGGGTAAGCAACTATGTATCAACCCCACATGCAGGCAAACGTGAATGAATCTTTTTCTTGTGTTTATGCATGGTCATTGCATAAAGAACTATACAGAAAATGTTGCATCATCCGACTTTTTTCACGATATTTTGAATACTCGTTGTCGGTGTGAACTGAAATGTCTTATACATGTATCGTGTCGTTTGCCGGAATGTCGGATGTCGGATCCGGTCTGAATCCTACGGAAGCTTAGAAGTGCCCCCAGAAGACGAGATAATTTAGGACGTGAAGACGAGAAGACGAGACGAGAAGACGAGAAAAAGAGTCAAGAAGACAAAAAGACAAGATCTTGGATCTCGTCAAGTCGACTTCTGTAGGACGAGAAGACAAAAAGACAAGAACTTGGATCTCGTCAAGTCTACTTATGTAAGACGAAGAGACAAAAAGACAAGAACTTGGATCTCGTCAAGTCTACTTATGTAGGATGAGAAGACAAGAAGACGAGATCTTGGATCTCGTCAAATCGACTTCTGTAAGACAAGAAGACAAGAAGACAAGATCTTGGATCTCGTCAAGTCGACTTCTGTGAGACAAGAAGACAGAAAGACAAGAACCAAAGATCTCGGCAAGTCGACTTCTGTAGGGTGAGTAAACAAGATGACAAGATTCTGGATCTCGTCAAGTCGACTTGATGATTGAGCTACTTTTAGCGACCAATAAGACTTCCGGTCCGCGACCATTAAGACTTCCGTCGTCTGCTACGAGTGAGAACAATAGAATTTGGTGCTACGGTGTCTTCAAAAAAACAAATGAGAATTTAAAGCGTTAAGTGTAAAATAAAGAGACAAGAAGTGGAATAAAAAAATACATTACGTGGCACTTATAAGAAAAACGAAGCTGGATCATTTAAAGGATCTTTTTATGACTTTACTTGATATATGAAAAACGTAAAAACAATCTTTTTCTTCCGTAGAGATGATGAACAAACCCAACTTGGAAAACGATATAAGCGTATATCGGGTAAAAGCTGAATAATTGCTCTACACTCTCATATAGGTGGCATGTCGGAACACTTTGACTGGATCTTACTGTTCCAATTTGAAATATGGACTCAAACCGGCGTTTCGGTCAATTTATGCACAGCATTCACAGGATAAACAGAAAATAGTCGTAACTCCTTTAACAATGTTAATACCTTTTAACCCGAGAAGCCCGATTTCAATAACTGAGCGTGAACCGCGCCGTACGATTTCATTTCCAGGAAACAGAAGACCGCGGCGTTTCCATCAGTAGGCGGTGCTTAGCGCGCGTTCCGCCAATAGAAAGAGAAAGCGCTCTCCGGATGAGCGATTTCCCTTCTTTCGACGTCATTATGTAATGAATATTCATGAAAAACGACTGTCATAGATGGATATTCATATATTCGTCTTGTTTGACCAATGGCGTGCACCTCACGATCTCCGCATCGAAATCCATATTCATGAAGAGCGGAGTTATGTCATCGCAGCGGTCGTGATCACGGGGGGGGGGGGGGGGATGAAGAAAGAGAAAAGGGCAAAAAAAATGAAAAGAAGAATGACAAAAGAAGGAGAAACTAGTAGGAGAGGGGGTGAGGGAAAAAAAGACAAAGAAAAAATGCAGAACAACGAAGTAGAAGAGGTAGAAGAAGAAGAAGAAGAAGAAGAAGAAGAAGAAGGAGAGAAAGGAGGAGATGAATAACGAAGGAGAGGCAAAAAGAGAAGTAGAAGGGGGATGGGAGAAGAAGACGTGAAAGAAAAGGGAGGGGAAGAATTAGCAGAAAGAGGAGGTGAAGAGAAATATTGAAAGAAATGAAGAAGGATAAGAGGAGAAAAAAAGGAGAAGGAGGAGAAAAAGATTTTTAAAAAATACGAAGCAGACGCAAGGGAACTAGAAGAGGGGGAGGCGGGGGGGGGGGGGGTGGGGGGAGAAAAAAGGAAAACGGAGAGAAGAGAGAAGAAGAACGAGGAGAAGAAGAAGAAAAGCAAGGTATAGAGGAAGAATAACGAAGAAGGAAAGCAGGAGATGTAGAAGGAGGGAGAGGTAGAAGGAGCAGAATAAGAAGGAGAAGGAAAAGAATGATATCAAAAGAGATGACGAAAATAAGAAGAAAAAAAAAAGAATGAGAAGAAGACAATAAAGAAGGAAAAAGAGATGATAAAGAAGAAGGAGTCGATAAAGAAGAAGGAAAAGCAAGAGAAATAAAAGATGGGGGAGTTGATGAGAAGAATATCAGCAAGAAAAGAAAGGGAAGGAGAAGTAGAAGAGGGGGAGGAAGGGGAAGAAGCAACAGTAAAATAAGAAGATAAATAAGTCGATTATTCATCTTCCATTGGGATAAAGTTAGGGCTCATTTACGGAATAAGTATTCCTC
Organism: Arbacia lixula; assembly: GCA_963669155.1. Taxonomy (NCBI): domain Eukaryota; kingdom Metazoa; phylum Echinodermata; class Echinoidea; order Arbacioida; family Arbaciidae; genus Arbacia; species Arbacia lixula. The sequence goes on along the minus strand of OZ022592.1, from coordinate 14,528,298 downwards.
CAAACCGTTTATGTGTCAAAAATGGAGGAGGTACATTTATCTGCGACCCCCCCCCCCCTCTCTCTCTCTCTCCCTCTCTCTTTCACCCCCTGGTTTACTGAAGATCAGATCTATTATTATTAGGTGGTCTGTCGTCAACGACAGATCACCTCTTAATTTCGTTAAACTTTTCTTTTTCTTCTTCTTCTTCTTCTTCTTCTTGTTCTTTATTTTTTATTCCTTCACCCCCACTTTTTGGTGCCGGGCATAACTAATAATTGCCACATCATTTTTATTGAAACTTTTATCACTTCTTGGTATTAATGTAATCTTTTAGGAATAAGCTTTTCAAGGTCATCACATGATCATAACGTCATCAACGAGCAATTTATTGAAAAACTATTACTTCATCCTACTCCAGAATGGATAATTGGATCAAAATGAAATTTGACATGAATAAATCAAACAAGTTGACAAATAATTTCATTACAAAAAAACGCGCGCGTACGCGTACGTTATTGCATTTACAAGCGTGCAAAATTTAAAAATGCTCTAAATCAGCTAGAATTTTTTTTGCATATGTTTTAGGCTATTTCGAGCATTTCAAAAATTTCCGCGCGTACGCGCGCGTTCGCACGTTTTTCCGTGCGTAGCGCAAACGCAGCGTCAAAATTCCGTGTTTTTACTGGTTTCATGTTTCTGACACTCCATAAATTACATTCTGCAATTTTGAGCCATTTTCATGCAATAATAAGGTCGTGCGGGTGCGTCAAAGTTCAAAGTCCGCGCGCGCGTCAATACGTTTTTGTGTGCAAATATTGCAAAATACATGACTATATTCAATCGGCTCCTCAAAATAGCTCCTCAGAATGGCTGGTAACCCCCAATTTTTTTTTCTTCATATTTTGAAAGAGTGGGAACTCTAGATGCTATTTCATGTATCATTTGGTCGTTAAATACATCGTGACGTCATCATATTGCCATATGAATCGAAAAAAAAAATCAATTTTCATGTATGACGTCATAAACTTTTTTACCCGTTCTTGCGTATCTCAATAATCCTTTGTCAATTTTCTTCCATATTTCAGTATGTGATAGCTGAGACATTGCTCTATGAAGTATCAGCCCTAATTCTTAACAGGATTCCATCTTCATGGTATAAATTTGATTATAGACATTAATGTCAAAATCGGTCGCATGTACGTGTTATGTCAATGGAAGGGGTATTTATGAAATGACATGACGAGCTTCTAGGAGCTGTATCTCGCTTATGTTCAATTCTGTTACTCTGAAATTTTAGTATGTTGTAGCTGAGTCTACTAGCTTTCGTGAACGTAGCCTTTATTTTTTAATCAGATGTCGCGATCATGGCGAAATTTCAGCTTGAATATCAATTTCTTAATCATCCTAGCCCCTGCTGGGCATTACGTGTTAAGTGAATGGGAAGATGTGTGGCTCAAAGGGCGCTGCTTTAAGATCTCGAGGCCCCCGGTTCGTTTCCTGGAGTGGGTACGGTCAATTTTTGTATTCCTTTTGCAATGTTTATTTTGCCACTTTCCTATGTTCTATCCCTCACTTTGTCATTGTCTTTGAGATTTTCTTTCCCATTCTTTTTCTCTCGCCCCTTTATCTTACATGATATTAATCAAATGTTATTAGCACAGACATGTGATCATTTTGTGAAGTCTCTGAAATGTTAGTATATTGTACGTGGCTTTATGAGTTTTCTTTAGCGTTGCCTCTGATTTCTAATAAATAGATAGTGTCACCATGGAAAGACGATGGTGTCACCGTGCATTTACCATACCATGTCTGTGCACAAATTTGTCAATGCAGATCACCTTATACTTGTCCACAAGTATGTATCGTGATAATTCATGTTTGATATCTGCAAGCAGTGCTACATGTGGGCGGGGGGAGGGGGGGGGGGGGACATGCTTCCGAACAACAGATATTATGCTTATACCACCCCTGGGCTCCCTGACACACGTATTGTCTCATATCACCTCTATTTGCATATCTATTGTAGATAGAGATAGGGAGAATTTCTCCCTATCGCATATAGCCGATATCCAGCGATATCACCTCACGATACTGATATCTGATCGATTGCTCTTGGAACATATACTTCCGGTAAGAGTTTGTTGTCGGCGCAAAGTGATCTAGAAATCGCTTTTTTTGGATGAATTAATCAGTGAACAATTTATCTAGGGTTAAGGTTATGGTCAGGGTTAGGTATAGAATTAGGTTTAGGGTTAGGGTAAGGGTCAGGGTTAGCTTTAGAGTTAAAATTCATAAAATTAGTGGGAAACCGTGGTCCCTATTGTACGGGATGTACGTGGACCGGAAGTTCGTATCCCAAGAATTAAAGGTAAAATAATTAGAGCGCCACACACGTTCAGATTCGGAGGGCTATATGCGATAGGGAGAATTGATGTGCAGCGTAGCGTGAATCTCGTGACTGAATTCTGTAACCGGAGATACATTCTTCGGGATTGAGCTAACACACATCAACCCACCAGTCCGTACAGATATCTAGTGCGATTTATTGTGTACATTGAAAAGAGGAAGTTGTGTTTCAAAAGAGACATCTTAAAGCATATTTTGTATAACTGATCTGTAATTACTCCAGCCTTCTCATATGGTGGAAATAATCAAATATTTATTAATGACAATATGCCGCTGTAGCAAGCCCCCCCCCCCCTGTTTGTCTGTCTGTATGTCCCTCTCGTCTGTCTCTGTCTCTCCTTCAATCTCTCTCTCTTTCTCTCTCTGTCTCTCCTTCAATCTCTCTCTCTTTCTCTCTCTGTCTCTCCTTCAATCTCTTTGATATTCTCTTGCACTCTCCCGTTCGTTCTCTACATCGTTATTCCCAGAGCCAGTTTGGCCAACTCAGTTTCAATAGGTAACAATATGGCGCATATTATTTTATTGTCTGCTTGCTTGCCAAAATCTGTGTATAGATGGCTGTAGTTATCCATATGTTTAGCCTATCACCATTATCAGCTCTGTATGTCTCTCCTCCTACATTTCTCTTTCCTCTGTTCTCTTTCTATGTTTCTCTGTCTACATTTCTTTCCATTTCTTTTTCTATTTCTCACATACACACACGCCTACATACAATTACGAACATACACACAAACGCATTGACCAAAGAAAGAAGCTCATTTCCCCATGTGTTCCCTCTCTAAGTTCTACTGCATTTACATAATATGAACGTATGTAATTGGTATAAAAATAGCATATCTGTTTCATGAACACTTTGCAGAAGGGCCTCTGAAATAGAGGCGGTCGAGTTTGAACCATGGTAAAATAAATACTGCAACTACACGTGGTGAAAGATTCCCGCCTGAATTTACACTGAGCGTTGGGTTGGGCCCACGCGCAGTCAGATCTTGATCTTGCAAAACAATTATTTCTGTAAGATATTTGCATGGAATAATGCCGTGACCCCTGTTAGTACTTTGATGTATTCATAAAGAAAAAGGGTGCAGCTTGTCACCAAATAAGGCTTGAAGAATGAGCGCAGACATCACGTGATGAGGTGCGTTATGTATTCATTTCATTCATCATATTCAGTAGAAGTCTATAATAGCATGTGCTACGTGGCATGTATTATCGCACATTGGCCTCCAACGATGGTATACATTTTACAAAGCAGACGGACTATGCAGTCTCCATACGCAAGTACAAGGCATGGAATGGCCGACTCTGTGTACGTTCATAATGCCTGCCAAAGTGCTATTCCTTTTATTACCAATTAATGTTGAATTTATGATCGAAACATCATCAATGATTATTGTGATATCTAGCTCCAAATATGGGTTTCCTTTTTGTGGGACGCACTGTATAATCAAGGATAATATATGAAGAGAAATGTTAAAAATAATATTTTGTTTTACTTTATCCAAAATAAATCAACATTATTTTTCACAAAAATGTTAGATAAGAAAACGCATGGCAAATCATTGAGATTTTGGTCCCTCATCTAGGGGGAGGGGGAAGAGGCTTCCCAACCTATAGTTACTTTAGACAAAGGGAGTACATATGCCCTTGAGCGATCGCTGCCCGTGCTAAAAGAAAAAGGATACTTACGAAATGCAAACTTTACTTGCCCAGCAGCAAAGTTTTACATTGATCTTCAATGATAGGCCTGCAAATATTGTTTAAAGGGAATATACTGTACTGGGAAGACAAACAACCTGCAAAAGGTGATCGCGAGCGATCTTCTTGCCAATGGTCTTAAATTCATGTATTGTCCATTTTAGAAACTTGCTGAAAGTTATTTACCCTCAAATGATCCACATTTGGAGTAATTAGTGATCAAATCACAATTTCCTGAAATGTTCGGCCCGAACATTTTGAGGATTTGTGAATAATCACAAATTACTCCAAATGTGGATCATTTGATGGCAAATAACTTTCACCAAGTTTCTAAAACGGACAATACATGAATGTAAGACCATTGGCAAGGAGATTGCTCACGATCACCTTTTGAAGGCCTGTGTGTCTTCCCAGTACAGTATATGCCCTTTAATTCGGTGAAAACCATGTGGAGTAAATGTCGAAAAACGTACAAATTTAGATGATCAATGCAATCTTTTAAAATAGTGCATACTAAAATGATCTTATGTTAGAACTGATATTCAAAATATGTCGACCGATTGCTTGTATACTGAAATGAATAGAGACCCATTTGTATTTACCGTGACTTTATTCCCCTTCCCTTTTTGCTCACTAATCATTTATTTTGCAGCTACATACAAATATTTTTTATCAATTGATATCCAATTTATATTTTCTATTTGCAAACATGTTTATGATAATTTATGTTTGATATCTGCAGTGATACATGTGGGGGGGGGGGGGGGGGAGGGGGGGTATGCTTCCGAGCAACAGCTCCCTGACACACGTATTGTCTCATATCACCTCTATTTGCATATCTATTGTAGACATTCAATTGATGTGCAGCGTAGCGTGAATCTCGTGACTGAATTCTGTCACCGGAGATACATTCTTCGGGATTGAGCTAACACACATCAACCCACCAGTCCGTACAGATATCTAGTGCGATTTATTGTGTACATTGAAAAGAGGAAGTTGTGTTTCAAAAGAGACATCTTAAAGCATATTTTGTATAACTGATTTTTAATTACTCCAGCCTTCTCATATGGTGGAAGTAATCAAATATTTATAAATGACAATATGCCGCTGTAGCAAGCCCCCCCCCCCCTCTGTTTGTCTGTCTGTATGTCCCTCTTGTCTGTCTCTGTCTCTCCTTCAATCTCTCTCTCTTTCTCTCTCTGTCTCTCGTTCAATCTCTCTCTCTCTCTTTCTCTCTCTGTCTCTCGTTCAATCTCTCTCTCTCTCTCTTTCTCTCTCTGTCTCTCCTTCAATCTCTCTCTCCCTCTTTCTCTCTCTGTCTCTCCTTCAATCTCTCTCTCTCTCTTTCTCTCTCTCTCTCTCCTTCAATCTCTTTGATATTCTCTTGCACTCTCCCGTTCGTTCTCTACATCGTTATTCCCAGAGCCAGTTTGGCCAACTCAGTTTCAATAGGTAACAATATGGCGCATATTATTTTATTGTCTGCTTGCTTGCCAAAATCTGTGTATAGATGGCTGTAGTTATCCATATGTTTAGCCTATCACCATTATCAGCTCTGTATGTCTCTCCTCCTACATTTCTCTTTCCTCTGTTCTCTTTCTATGTTTCTCTGTCTACATTTCTTTCCATTTCTTTTTCTATTTCTCACATACACACACGCCTACATACAATTACGAACATACACACAAACGCATTGACCAAAGAAAGAAGCTCATTTCCCCATGTGTTCCCTCTCTAAGTTCTACTTCATTTACATAATATGAACGTATGTAATTGGTATAAAAATAGCATATCTGTTTCATGAACACTTTGCAGAAGGGCCTCTGAAATAGAGGCGGTCGAGTTTGAACCATGGTAAAATAAATACTGCAACTACACGTGGTGAAAGATTCCCGCCTGAAGTTACACTGAGCGTTGGGTTGGGCCCACGCGCAGTCAGATCTTGATCTTGCAAAACAATTATTTCTGTAAGATATTTGCATGGAATAATGCCGTGACCCCTGTTAGTACTTTGATGTATTCATAAAGAAATAGGGTGCAGCTTGTCACCAAATAAGGCTTGAAGAATGAGCGCAGACATCACGTGATGAGGTGCGTTATGTATTCATTTCATTCATCATATTCAGTAGAAGTCTATAATAGCATGTGCTACGTGGCATGTATTATCGCACATTGGCCTCCAACGATGGTATACATTTTACAAAGCAGACGGACTATGCAGTCTCCATACGCAAGTACAAGGCATGGAATGGCCGACTCTGTGTACGTTCATAATGCCTGCCAAAGTGCTATTCCTTTTATTACCAATTAATGTTGAATTTATAATCGAAACATCATCAATGATTATGGTGATATCTAGCTCCAAATATGGGTTTCCTTTTTGTGGGACGCACTGTATAATCAAGGATAATATATGAAGAGAAATGTTAAAAATAATATTTTGTTTTACTTTATCCAAAATAAATCAACATTATTTTTCACAAAAATGTTAGATAAGAAAACGCATGGCAAATCATTGAGATTTTGGTCCCTCATCTAGGGGGAGGGGGAAGAGGCTTCCCAACCTATAGTTACTTTAGACAAAGGGAGTACATATGCCCTTGAGCGATCGCTGCCCGTGCTAAAAGAAAAAGGATACTTACGAAATGCAAACTTTACTTGCCCAGCAGCAAAGTTTTACATTGATCTTCAATGATAGGCCTGCAAATATTGTTTAATTCGGTGACAACCATGTGGAGTAAATGTCGAAAAACGTACAAATTTAGATGGTCAATGCAATCTTTTAAAATAGTGCATACTAAAATGACCTTATGTTAGAACTGATATTCAAAATATGTCGACCGATTGCTTGTATACTGAAATGTATAGAGACCCACATGTATATACCGTCATAAATCAGAAGTCATGCCGATGACAGCTTCATGGTGTAATTTGATTATAGGTATTTATGTCAAAATCACACGCTTGTACGTGTTATGTCAATGGAAGGGGCATTTTTTTCTCATCATGAAATGACATGTCGACCTTTAATCTATAATCTATTTTTCGTGTGAATCAACAATGCCCAGTCTGATTGTGATTAATTGATACATGATTCTCATACATGTATTTCTAAAATGAGGTATTGAGGAGACTATGAAGTAAGCAGCTACAGTTTTATATTGTTGTTTATGTTGTCATTTGAGCCATTTCCTTGCAATAAATAGGTCGAGTGCGTCAAAGTTGAAAGTCTGCGCGTGCGTCAATACACTTTTGTGTGCAAATATTGCAAAAAACATGACTGTCTTCAATCGGCCATATAGCTCCTCAGAATGGCTTGTGACCCCCAATTTTCTTTTAGTATTCTAAAAGATGATGGAATGTAGATGTGATTTCATGTATCATTTTGTCCTCAAGTACATCGTGACATCATTAAATTGAATGAATTAAATGAATGTTCATGTATGACGTCATGAACTTCTTTAGCCGTTTTTGTGTATCTCAGTAATCCATAAATTTTCTCTCAAATTTCAGTATGTTGTGCCTAAGACATTGTTCTATGGTAACATTGCCATTATTTTTCATTTTGATAACGCCTTCATGGTGTAAATTTTTTTATGATAGGCATTAATGTAAAAATCGGATGTTTGTACGTGTAATGTCATTGGGAGGGGCATTTATTTCAAATCATGAAATGACATGACGATCTTTTAGGAGCTGTACTCACTTATGTTTAGTCTTTTACTCTGATTTTTTTTTTTTTGTAGCTCAGTCTATTAGCTTTCTGTAACGTGGTCTTTATTTTCTAATCAGACGTCGGGATTATGGCGAAATTTCAGCTTAAACATTGATTTTTACATCATTAAAGCCCCTTTTTCTGCTTTACGTGTTAAACGAATGGGAAGATTTGTGGCTCAATGGGAAAGGCGCTGTTTTAAGAACGCGAGGCCCCGGCTCGAATCCTGGTGTGAGTAGGGTAAATTTTTCATTCCTTTTGCAATGCGAGTTTTGCGACCTTCTTCTGTTCAATCCCTCACTTTGTCATTCTCTGAGATTTTCTTTCCCTTTTTTTACTCTCTCCCCTTTATCATGTTGCTAACACATACATTTGATCATTTAGGAAAATCTTTGCAAATAGTATGTTGTAAGTGCGCTATGACCTTTCGTGAGCGCTGCCCTTGATTTCTTATGAATAGATGGTGTCACCACGGAAGGTCCATGGTGTCACCGTGCATTACCATCCCATGGGATGCATTACCATCCCATCCCATGTCTGTACAGACAAGGAAAGAGAGGAGATACATAGATTGAATGAGAAAAGGAAAGCCCTTAAGCCCTCCAGACAGACATCAACACGTAACCAAGTTGAATATACAGAGCTGAATAAAACAATTCGCAAGATGAGAAAAAAGCGAAAGAGAAAGATCAGGACCAAGATGGTATGTGAAGTGCTAGAAAACCACAAAGGACCAAAAATCATCAACAGAAAGTTAGAGAGGGGTAAAAAGCTTCTGTCATCACTGAAAACAAAAGATGGGACAAATGACAAAGAACAGATTACTCAAGCCATTGAGGACTTCTATAGAGAACTCTATAGCACAGACCAACCCGATTGGAGAGTAAATGAGGACTGGAATGAGAAATCAAATGATGTTCCACCAATACTTAAGGAAGAGGTGAAGAGTGCTTTAGACCAGATGAAAAGGGGAAAGGCTCCAGGGGAGGACCAAATGACTGCAGATATTTTAAAGTTGGGGGGAGAGGACACCATATCAATCCTAACAAAACTGTTCAACAAGATCATGCAAATGGAACAAGTACCTACCCAGTGAAATGAATCAAAAGTTATCATACTGTTCAAGAAAGGGGACATGAAGGACATCAAAAATTACAGGCCCATTAGTCTGTTGCCTCATATATACAAAATCTTCACACGAATTCTTCTTGCTAGAGTAGAGAAACAGCTTGATGAAAATCAACCACAGGAACAAGCTGGATTTCGTGCAGGATATAGAACATCAGACCATCTCCACACCTTAAGCCAGATAATCGAGAAGGCAAAAGAATACCGTTTCGACATCTGCCTTGGCTTCGTTGATTACGAGAAGGCATTTGACAGCCTAGACCATCAGTCATTATTCAATGCCTTAGGAAAGCAGGTCACAGACGGAAAGTACATTCGCCTAATTAAGAACATCTATAAGGACTCTAGTGCCCGTGTACATCTAGAAAGCACTACAACAAATGCCTTTAAAATCCTGAAAGGGGTAAGACAAGGTGACCCCATCTCACCAAAGCTCTTTACTGCAGCTATGGAGGATGTCTTCAGAAACCTTGATTGGTTATCATTGGGAATAGTCGTGGATGGCGAACACCTGACACATCTCAGATTTGCAGATGACATTTTACTTCTTAGCCATACACCTCAGGAACTGGAAAAAATGGTCCGAGAACTAAGTGAAGAAAGTAGAAAAGCTGGACTGAAAATGAATATCACAAAGACAAAGGTAATGATGAGCAGTAGATTCAAAGAACACAAAATCACAGTTAGGGGGAGGACCGTAGAAAAGGTAGACAACTACATATACTTGGGCAAAAAGATCTCCATAGAAAACGAAACAGCAGGGGAAGTGAATAGAAGGATCCAGTTGGCTTGGGCAAAATTTGGCAAGCTCAACTTTATCTTTCGTGATGAGAAGCTCCCTCTTTCTCTCAAGAAACAGATTTTCAACCAATGTATCATACCTGTGCTCTCTTATGGAGCAGAAACATGGACCACAACTAAGAGACTGGAGAGAAAACTTAGAGTAACCGAAAGGGCTATGGAAAGAATTATGATTGGTGTTACAAAAAGGGACAAAGTTAGAAACCAGGATTTGAGAAAGAAAACTAAAGTACGGGACATAGTACAGGAAATTAAGTCAAAGAAATGGAGGTGGGCTGGTCATCTGGCCAGGAGGAAAGATGACAGGTGGACATATAAATTAACCATCTGGACTCCCAGAGCTAACACCAGAAGAAGAGGCAGACAAAGTAGGAGGTGGATTGACGATATTAGAGAATATGGTAGTGTGACATGGAAACGAACGGCACAAGATAGATCAAGATGGAAAAATGATGAGGAGGCCTTCCTTCAGCAGTGGAGAGAAATAGGCTAAATAGAATAGTCTGTGCGCGAAGTTGACAATACAGACCACCTTATACTTGTCCACAAGTATGTCTCGTCATTAACTTGCATTACGGTCTACTACTTAAGTCCTTTTGAATTTTGTTTAGAAAAGTGTTTAAAAATTTACATCACGGAAAAGGACGACGGGAAGAACCCAACTATGATTTATCAGTTTTCTATACCCATTCTCTCTCTATTTTCCTCTCTTTTCCCTTTCGCCAACATTACCCCCTGCCCTCTTTATTACTTACCATGCTCAAACAGATGTGGTAAATTATTCCATACAAAAGTTCCTTGTATCTCATTTCCCCTTTTCGCCAACCTTTCTCTCTGTCAATTTATTTGCCTCTACCAAATTTCCAAATTGAGGGGACGAAATTGCGAGCGAGCAAAATTTTTGATATTTTTACTAGAAGATCAAAATTTGTGATAGATTAAAACATAATATTCCGAAAAGAATATCCTTCACTCCTCTCGTGTTTGTTTTCTTTCTTGGTCGTGAATTATCTTGGGGGAAAGCGCCCCAAGCCCCTTCATCTTTACAGCACTGTCTTTACAGTGTATGATTGCGTATAACGGTGTTAGGACAAACATAAAAAGGGATGGATTATGGTATAAAAGTTTGACAATTATTGAAAGATAAACAGGTTGCTATTTGCAATCACATACCCACAACAATACATGTGTAATGGTATTTATTAACATTCTCGACGCCAAATTGCACATACGTTACTCTACCGACACGCACCGATTATCGACATCATTTATATTCGAAATTTCTGAGAAATTCACGATTTTGAGGGACAGCTGGTCACGAATGAGATGCCACCTCCCCAGAAGAAGCCTCGCTTCGTCTTTGTGGAATATGTACTGGACATGGCAGATTGTGGGCTCTGATAGTGAGATCGACTCTTCTTTTACCCAACACAAAGATACAACTTCAATATTTTTAAACACTTGTAACAACATTATCCAGTTTTATATTAACTCGGTGCAAGCTGCTCATGAGGTTCAGAGTAATGTTTATAATATATTCATCATGTGCATAAAGAATTAAAGGTGGCTTTATTAATTTTGAGAAGTTCAGAGTAATGTTTACAACCCAACCATCATGGTGGCTTTGATCGAAACACCCAGGGATCTCTTCTATAGAAATTAATTCCTGTCCTGTTTATCGTGCTACATGCTTTGTCAAGTTTTCAAAGGACCCGCTCCGTAATTGACTATGATTTGAAAATGGTTTGGGTGCGTCACTTCCTGTTCTTTCATAAAGAAAGTGCCCTTTCACTGGCTCCACAATAGGTTTTTCAAATTCAACTGATAATGGATCGTAGCCCTGCAGATACCAAAGAAAGATTAGAGCCTATGGCAGGCGTATTCGTGCATATACATATGTAACATTTCAACATTACCTGGGTAACACCCAAGGCCCACTTCTTTAGACATTCACCCCACCCCTAAGGAGCTCATTAGGCGCGCATGACCACACATCCTGCTCTTTTGTAAAGCAAGGAACGTACCTCTCATAAGCTATGAAATGGGCCCCTTTCAAACTGAAAATGAACTTGGTACCATAAGAAAGCGTAGATCCCCTGCTACACACGACCTTCATACCGTTATTACCAGTCTATAAACAAGAGCGTTAGATGTGCATGCAAAATCATGTATACAGGAAGTGAAAGAAACATAGGTTGAAGGGGTTACTAAATTCGAAAAATAAGTTCCCACTAATTTATGTAAAATTATCCACTAAAAACGAATTTCACATTCGTTTGCCGCACTTAAAGATCCCCTGTCATCAAAATGTATGTTGACTTATGTCGATGCAAAATAATATGTACATAACAAAATCACTAACTATTCAATGAAAATATGCGTGCTATATTTTGAAACAATTTTCTTTATTTTTTCTCAGCACTGATAAGCCCCGCCTCCAAAATATCCTCCAACACAAAATTCCCCCTGTGACAACATCAAAGGTAGAAATTAGCAGGATGACAAGCATAATTTATGCACAAATTTAACATTGCAATGACTACCTCCACCTGCCCACAAGAGCATCACATGTCTTCACACAATTCATCTAACAACCTTTCATGTGGGAATAATCGTTTCCTTATGTCAAAAATGTGCTAGCTATGTGAAGCTATTAGAAGCACTTGCAGGTAGACATTGCAATGTTTTGGTTGTGCATAAGTTATGTCTATTGTCCTGCTAATTTCTACCTTTGATGATGTCACAGGGGGAATCTTGAGTTGGTGATTTTGTTAAATACATATTATGTTGCATCAACAGAAGTCAACATATATTATGACGACAGGGGCCCTTTTAGTCTCATTTTGACGAAAATTTGACCAAAAAAAAACCCCGCACACCTCCAGTGACGTCAGAAAAGTCAAAATGCCATCAATGCCAACGGCGTGAATAAAATGTTTTATTCACGCCGTTCAAACAATGTGTTACCCATGGGAACCCCAAAGCGTGTCCGAGGTTTGTCGAGTAGCAACAACTAAAAGATTCAAAGTGCATCCATCCATTGAATATGAATGACAAGATACAGGGGAATGCAATAATGCGTTACTACGCAGTTAGGGGGAAAGTTGTGACTACATTACGAAAATCGTCTATTGTTGACTTCCGTACACGCCGTTGGCATTTTTACTTTTCTGACGTAACTGGAGGTGTGCGTTTCTTCAATTTTTCGTCAAAATGAGACCTTATTGCGGCGAACAAATGTAAAATTCGTTTTTAGTGGATAATTTTACATAGATTAGTGGGAACTTATTTTTCTAATTTAGTAACCATTTGAATCAGAGAGATGTAAGGAATGGAGTCAGCATGAAGTGTAATTGATTCCTACAGCAGTCGCGTGCATTGATATCACAATGGAATATTTTACGCGTTTGGCTTTTTGATCTAGGGAGATCCGCCGCAAAACAAGGATGACAAATTTTGGATGCATTTAGAGGAATAAATATTCTGTGAACTTCAGATTATATTGTTGCTTCGTTTTTTGATAAATCGAGAATAATGTCGAAAACATGTCAGAGAAATGCCTCCATATCGCACATTGGGCAATCATATTTCCTTACAAATATCTTGTAAATCGGTTATTGCGTGTTTCACCTTTCATGGAAACCACCTCGATTTTATGAGCGGAGATGTCCGAAAAAGTTATGGACCAAATCATTTCTACAATTTTATAAAAATTTCGCTCCGCTCACCCCCAATCTAATTTCCAGTGTGTGTAATCATGGACCTATCATGGATGGACTGCGCTCGGATAGACTTCCTTTGATCTATGATGACCACCGCCTCATAAAAATTCAAGACATTCAGGTGTTTTAAACAATACGCTGTATTTCTAATGAGGCAGTGCCTTCCTCTGAATAACAAAAGAAAATCTGTTTTGAGAAATATGTCAACCGTTCAGCCTTCGCTGGGAGTTCATAGCTGATCTTATTACACACACTGGGAATTAGTTTGGAGGTGAGCGAAGGGAAATTTTGATAAAATTGTAGAAAGAATTTGGTCCGTAACGTTTTCGGACATCTCCGGACACGAAATCGACGTTGTTTCCATGGAAGGTGAAACACTCAATAAACGATTTACAAGATATTTGTAAGAAAATATGATTGCCCAATGTGCGATATTGAGGCATTTTTCTGACATGTTTTCTACCGTATTCTTGATTTATCACAAAAACGACGCAACAATATAATCTGAAATTCACAGATTCGTATCATTATAAGATGTACTACTACTGCACATGTACTTCAGTACATGAAGTGGTTCTGAAATCTTCTGCGCATGCAGATTGTATATTCCTCTAAATGCATCCAAAATTTGTCTTGCATATTTGGCGGCGGTCATCACTGGATCAAAGAACCAAACGCGTAAAATATTCTATTGTGGTATCAATGATCGCGACTGGTGTATGAATAAATTACTCTTCGTTCCGACTCCAGTTCTAACACCTTCCTGGTGTAATAAAATCAGTTGTGAACTCCCAGCGAAGGCTGAACGGTTGACATATTTCTCAAACCAGATTTTCTTTTGTTATTCAGAGGCATTGCCTAATGAGAAATACGACGTATTGTTTGAAACACCTGAATATCTTGAATTTTATGAGGCGGCGGTCATCATAGATCAAAGGAAGTCTTTCCGAGTGCAATCCATCCATGATAGGTCCATGATTAATAAGAACACACACGGTGTAAGAATAAAGCCACGGGATGCAATGAACATCCCTCTAAAGAACATAAAATTCCCTGAAACTTATATAAACAATATTTCTTTGTTATACCATCATATCAAAAGTTAAAACGATTTGAAATGTTTATATCAGCCATTGCTCAAGTACGAGTCTTGGGAAGTGCGCAAAAACCTGGCACAGAGAGCAAAGCGCGGGGGCACACAAAGAGTTAGCAAACAGAAATGCATTATCTTTTCTTCGGGAATGTTCACAACCCATGCAATACTTTTGTTCAATTAATGAATGCTTTCAAAGTTATGATATGGAATTATGTGCCTACAAAATCATTTATATCTGCTTATCGTTGATAATGATGTTTCATGCGAGATATTTTATGACACAAGTAGATGGTGTTGATTTCCAATAAAAAAATATATATGAACTTCATATATGAACGGCATATTCAAATAGCATAAGGCGTGTTACATGCACGTTCCTAACATGCCTAAATGCAAATGAGGACAATTCATGCCGAGGTCTAGTGCCAGCTTCGCTTTGATTGGCTGATTTTTCTTACACACAGGGCTGGTTACTATGGGCAGCTTTCGAGACGAAATTCTGGAGAAATAATATCTTTATACGAAATTTTCTGAAGGCAAATCACATCTTTTGAGACGGAAACCGCCTTGAATAATAAGAAAAAGGTTTAGACTTTTGACTGATGGAAAAATTATGATCATTTTCAACGCAAAACTGTGTTAAATGTTGAATAGAAAATGTCCTTAGCATTACGCACCCGGTGCACGAGTTATCTCGTTCTTCGGGTGTGAGTGTGGAAAAGCTGAAACGAGTTATCTCGTTCTTCGGCTGGAACGGGTTAAACTATCGTATGACACTTAAACTAACTTATGATTTATATCACATAAAAGCTAATTAGTTGATCTACAATCTCAAATAGATGGCATGTCAAAACTTTTTGTCTAGATCTTACTGTTTCATTTTGAAATCCGGGCTCAAACAGGCATATCTCGCACGGTATTCCCAAGATTTACTGAAAATGGCCATAACTCTTTCAGAAATGTCGGGGCTTTTAAACCTATCGCATGACACTTTAACTAGCTCATGATTTATATGAGGTAAAAGCTGAATGATTGTTCCTTATCCCCATATAGGTCCCATGTCGGAACTTTTTGATTGGGTCTTACTGTTGCAATTTGAATATAGGGCTCAGACCGGCATATTACGAGCGGCATTATCAGAATTTACCTAAAATGGCCATAACTCTTTAAAAAATGTAGGGGCTTTTAAACCCATAGCATGACACTTTAACTAACTAATAAAAAGTATGAGGTCAAAGCTGAATAGTTGCTCTTTATCTCCATATAGGTGCCATGTCGGAACTTTTTAATTGGGTCTTTTGAAAGAGGTATGGTCGTTCTCGGTAAATTCTGATAATGCCGTGCGTAAATTTTCCGAAATGCCTGTTTGAGCTCAGACTTCAAACTGCAACAGTAAGACTGAATCAAAAAGTTTCGACATGGGACCTATATGGGGGTAAAGAACAATTATTCAGCTTTGACCTCATACTATCTATTAGTTAGTTAAAGTGTCATGCGATAGGTTTAGAAGCCCCTACATTTTTGGAAGAGTTATGGCCATCTTTTGTAAATCTGGTAAATACCGTGCGTCATATGCCGGTTTGAGCCCTATATTCAAACTGCAACAGTAAGACCCAATCAAAAAGTTCCGACATGGGACCTATATGGGGATAAAGAACAACTAGTCAGCTTTTACCTCATATAAATCATGAGCTAGTTAAAGTGTCATGCGATAGGTTTAAAAGCCCCGACATTTCTGGAAGAGTTATGGCCATTTTCAGTAAATCTTGGGAATACCGTGCGAGATATGCCTGTTTGAGCCCGGATTTCAAAATAAAACAGTAAGATCTAGACAAAACGTTTTGACATGCCATCTATTTGAGATTGTAGATCAACTAATTAGCATTTATGTGATATATATAATAAGTTAGTTTAAGTGTCATACGATAGTTTAAAAGGTATTAACATTGTTAAAGGAGTTACGACTATTTTCTGTTTATCCTGTGAATGCTGTGCATAAATTGACCGAAACGCCGGTTTGAGTCCATATTTCAAATTTAAACAGTAAGATCCAGTCAAAGTGTTCCGACATGCCACCTATATGAGAGTGTAGAGCAATTATTCAGCTTTTACCCGATATAAATCATTAGTTAGTTTCAGTGTCAAATGATAGTGGTCAAAGCCCTGGATTTTGATAAGGATTACACGCCTTTTTCTTGAGGACATGGCCGATACGCCGCTTATATCGTTTTCCAAGTTGGGTTTGTTTATCATCTCTACGGAAGAAAAAGATTATTTTTACGTTTTTTATATGTCAAGTAAAGACATAAATAGATCCTTTAAATGATCCAGCTTCGTTTTTCTTATAAGTGCCACGTAATGTATTTTTTTATTCCACTTCTTGTCTCTTTATTTTACACTTAACGCTTTAAATTCTCATTTGTTTTTTTGAAGACACCGTAGCACCAAATTCTATTGTTCTCACTCGTAGCAGACGACAGAAGTCTTAATGGTCGCGGACCGGAAGTCTTATTGGTCGCCAAAAGTAGCTCAATCATCAAGTCGACTTGACGAGATCCAGGATCTTGTCATCTTGTTTTCTGGCCCTACAGAAGTCGACTTGCCGAGATCCTTGGATCTTGTCTTTTTGTCTTCTTGTCTAACATAAGTCGACTTGACGAGATCCAAGATCTTGTCTTCTTGTCTTCTTGTCTTACAGAAGTCGACTTGACGAGATCCAAGATCTCGTCTTCTTGTCCTCTCATCCTACAGAAGTCGACTTGACGAGATCCAGCATCTTGTCTTTCTGTCTTTTCGTCTTACAGAAGTCGACTTGACGAGATCCAAGATCTTGTTTTTTGTCTTCTTGACTCTTTTTCTCGTCTTCTCGTCTCGTCTTCTCGTCTTCACGTCCTAAATTATCTCGTCTTCTGGGGGCACTTCTAAGCTTCCGTAGAATCCGCCTTAAGTCGGAATAACAATGTCGACCCGACATCGCATTTCCAACCACTTACCACCGTGTTAAAATGTAACAAGATAGGGCATAGGCGCGATGTCGGCACGACAGGTTCAAAGTGCTATTTCACAGAGGGACCACAGCATCCTCATAGCTCTTATGATACAGCTTCTTCTTTATATATATTCAACAGCTGTATTACTCGACCATCGTGTACGATTGATATATGACTGTTCCAGATCATGAGATGTACATCCACGAGATACATTCAATAAAGGATCGTCAACTCTAATATTCATCGTCTCTCTCCGTCTACATCTTTATCGTCGTCTTCTACATTTGTACTACTAGTTAAGAGTCTCACTGAGAGACCACGCTATCCCATCTTTAATCTACACTAAACACCACAGTGCAGACTCTTACATGCACATTATATGTCAATTATTAATGAAGATCAATTGCAATGCCTATGACACATCACCAGTCTTTTAACATAGGAATAAACTTACAGTGAGCCAAATTTTACACAATTTGATGACTTATTTCTGGAAATATGGCGTCACCTATGGGTGTTATTTTTCCAGACCTTAAGAAGTGATGAAATTCTTGAAATTGTTTTTTGACATGGGTCCAATTAAATGGCCCCCAAATCTCCAGGTACCTTTATATCAAATGTTAACATTAAACTTGATAAAGTAGATACTTTACTGTATAATCCATATATTTTAAGAGTCTAATTTTTACAGAATCGGGACTTCTCAACAATTTTGTGAGGTCAAATTTGCGACTGTGGAGTACTAGTACTAGTAGTGTGCATGCACATCGTATTCATGTCGTGATCAAAGTTGATATGTTTATGTGTTGTTAAATTTGCGCATAGCAAAAATTAGTTCGTTATAGGGTCCATGGAATATACATAAGCAAGGTCAGAGTGCGATGGAGTCAAACGGCTTGAAAGATGCTGCAAGGTTCGTCTATTTCCCATAGTTTGATTTATTGCACACTCCTCAACCGTAAGACTAAAAAAAGTTGTACAAATCAGACAGCTTTTTTCATAATTTGACGGTTTATTCAATGATTGTAAGTAAGGAGTAGGATCCAGGTGAGAATATGGATAGCCTTAGGGCAGGGACGGGTTGGGTGAGGCAAATAATGTGATTTTCTTGGCCCAGCCTTCACACACTAAACCACCCTGGACGCGCATCACAACTCTCAGTGACAACATTAGCTTCAATTTGTTGTTAATGTGCGCGTAGACATAAATACATCTTAATATATGTACACAATAATAATAATGAATAACATAACATGAGGTACAAATTCCATGAACATTCGGTATAAGAAGTTGTTATATTCTGGTCTAGGATCCGTTGACATCCGAGGTGTTTTGTACAACAAATACTGAATGTTATGGAACAAGATTTCATATTCGGTGAAAAGATGAGATGCTTGATAGAACTCAGCTCTGCTTCATTAATTAAAGTGTCTAATCGTTCACGTTATCCAAACTCTTGTACTATTACACCCGTAAAATTTCACGTTTTGTATATTAAGGCACTTTTACAATACATGTATAATAATAATATATACATTTAGGCCTATAGAGTGCAGAAACTATTCCATACAGTATATATTCTACTGCGCTTCATAGGACTCCTAAAATGCTTGTTATTAATTAAATAGATGTGTTTTGAGCTTTGATTTAAAGTTGTTTACGGATGGTGCTTTCCTAACTTCCAGGAGTAAGCTATTCTAGAGCTTGGGGGCTACACAAGCACATGCTCGATCACCTAGCGTTACTTTTGTTTTGAAAGATGGAATCTGTAAAAGCGGAGGATCTGTTGAACTGCGCAAATTGTGACCATGATTACTGGTTTTATACCTCAATAATTCTGAAATGTAGCCTGGAGCTTGACCAAGAAGTGCTTTGTATACAATTAGTAAGACCTTGAATTCTGTTCTCTGCCGTATTGGTAACCAACATTTCACATCTTGTATTTTAAGGGACTTTTGCACAAGTAATACACACAAATCTAAAGCCCCCATCACACTTACTTGAAATCAGCAGGAATTAATCAGAACCAGCTGGAATAAAAATTTGTCAGAATTCAAACCATATTTGGGAGGGAATTTCGAATTCAGCTAAATATGTAAAAATACCATTCGAACCCATCTCGAAAGATTCTTGCACTTTCCGGGTTTATTGGCTCTTGAATGCAGCTCAATTGTAGTTGAAACACTGAAGGAATATTTAGAACGCAGTCAGAATATTTGGAATGCAGTCAGAGTGCTGTTGGACTGCACTTCAAATGCCGTTCGATATTTCTCCAGTTCGAATGCACCTCAAAAGTTTTGAGCATGAGCAAAACATTCGGGCCGGACACAAGAATGGACCCGAATATTCGGAATGTACCTGGAATGCAGTCAGAATGCAGTCAGAATGCACTTGAATATCCAGGAATGTGCCAAGAATTTTCATTCTGATGACATTCTGGCCTATTCCGCCTCTAGTGTGGCTAGGGCATTATACGGGACACAATGTCTTACATGGATCGGGATTGTGATATACTTTTTACATTGGGTTCTCTCAGCCCTCTCATTTCCTTAACCCCGTATTATTTTCTGAGGCTTTTACACCGCATTCTTAGCCTTGTTCTATTTGCTTGAATCCGGCTAAAGAAAAACACGATGTTCAAACTCAAAATCGGTAGCCCAGGACTTTCTTGATAGCCTAGGAATATTGATGAGTGAACGGCTTACTCATGTGCTCTTTACCACTCAGTTAAACGAATCAAGGTCACTCGGCCGTGGTTCATATTAAGCTCATCTCTGATTGGTCACTGCTTCCTCTTGCAAGCTTTTGTTTCTGTTCACACTGGAGCACTTAGCCCCAGATTTTATGGCTTGGCACCACATTTGCGGGGTTAGCCCTGCTTCTTTGCAGGGCCAAATAATCCCATACTATCGGTAGGGCTAACCCACTTTGGTAAAAACCAATGTGATCAGAGTGTGATTCAAGTTTAGCCTCGTATTAAAGGTGGGGCTAAGATCCCCCTTAGCCCCACCTCAAGTACGGGGCTTAGGAAATTGTTGCCAGTGTAAAATGGGTATGAGAGTTGAGTTGTAATCATCCCACAATGCCGCCCTCTGGTTCGCAGGGAGCTTCAGACCAGGCTATTCCTAATCGCTTCATGCCGCACGCCAGCTGGAAGAGATAATCGTAGCACTCACACCTAGAAAACGAGAGAAACGAACACACAATGAGTTTTACGGTAGATTTTCCCGTACAAAATCCAAGACTGACACGCAACCACTGCACATCATGACATAATAATAATAATAATAATAATAATATTCAATTCTTAGAGACACATAATACCATTCAAATAGTCTCTATGCGTGTGAAAGTAAAAATTGATTATGTGAGAATTTGAAAATAACTAATAATTATCAAACAGATGCGTCTTTAGTCTTGATTTGAATTGATCGAAGTCTGTCAATGATCTAATGCCTTGGGGGAGGTTATTCCATAATTTGGGTGCTGTATTTGCAAAAGCTCTATCACCGAATGTCTCAGATTTTACATGAATTTCAGAGAGAAGATTTTTTGATTGAGAACAAAGATTACGAGTAGGCTGGTATGGTTTGATGAGTTCAGTAAGATAGACAGGAGTATTTGCATGTTTATGACTCTTTCTTTTGAAGTGTTCTGCAACTTTTGAGACTTAAGATTCTAAAAATCAGACACCTCATTCGGAGTTTACACAACATTATGTAATCGCATGTCAGACCAACATCTGAAGAAAAAAAAATGAGATTTCGCTTAGGTTTGTGTACAAAATACTGCTTTATCAATGTCAATTGTGCCTTCTAGGCATTTTGTTTGATCACATTGTTCTTGAAACCAATCAAAATACCTGACGAAAATAAAATCATAAAAATAGCGAAAAACTTGGCGCAAAAAAACCAAGAGAAGTACAAAGAAATTAAAAAAAAATAATAATCCTGGGCTAATAATCCTAGGGCTAGCCAAAATTGGTAAAAGAAAAACAGTCTGAACATGGGGTGATCTAAGCTAAGCCCCATACCATAAGTGGGCTAAGATACCCCCCTCCCTCCCTTAGTCCAAGCGATAGTCCGGGGGTTAGGATTTTTCTTAACAAGGTGGTTCGGAAACCACGAGTCTCGCCTGATTTCGCAAGGGCCTCATATCATTTGACTTTTTGACCCCTAAATGACCTTTGACCTCATTATCCTCATGAACACACAAGTGGTATTACCCAAGGCTCATTTGTACCAAGTATGAACACAACTGATGCAGACACAGAAAAAATGAGAGCAAGTTAAACCAAAACCGTAAGAAAAATGACGCACCTGGCCTCATATCATTTCACCTTTTGATCCCGATATGACCTTTGACCTCATTTACACACATGTGATATTACCCAAGGCTCATTTGTACCAAATATGAACACAACTGATGTAGGAATAAAGAAATGAGAGCAAGTTCTACCAAAACTTTAAAATTGCTGTACAGAATAACAGACTAACAGACCAACAGACCAACAGAACAACAGAATATTAGAACAACAAACTATTAAAGAGGAAAAGTGATTACTAGGTCTAAGCTGAACTTTGTTTAGGCGAGACAAAAAAGGGTACATTAGTGATACCTACATAGTCTTGGCTTTCTGCCAAGTATCTCCCCAGACGTAGATGCCATGCCGCCTCACAAGAACAGCATACGTGTCAGGGTACGCATCCATGGCCTTCTCTAGAGCACTCTGTGGCAAGCATACCAGAAAAAGTTCTTGTGTTTTGTGAAAGGGCTTTTGCAGAAATTTTTATTTTGAAAAGAAAGGATAGCCTGTAAGGAAAGCTTGTCTCTGACTTGTTCTGACTTATTTTTCATTCATTTACGGGATGGAACATGCTATCCTTATTACTAGTGGGTGTTAGTAGTTAGTAGTGTGTGTTAGTAGTAGTAAGGATAGCGTGTAAGGAAAGCTTGTCTCTGACTTGTAGTAGTAAGGATAGCGTGTAAGGAAAGCTAGTCTCTGGACTTGTTCTGACTTATTTTTCATTCATTTACAGGATGGAACATGCTATCCTTATAACTAGTGGGTGTTAGTAGTGTGTGTTAGTAGTTGTAAGGATAGCGTGTAAGGAAAGCTTGTCTCTGACTTGTAGTAGTAAGGATAGCGTGTAAGGAAAGCTAGTCTCTGGACTTGTTCTGACTTATTTTTCATTCATTTACAGGATGGAACATGCTATCCTTATTACTAGTGGGTGTTTGCTTAAAATTTCTTTCAAAAAAGAAAGAAAAAAGAAGTTGTTGTTGTATAGAATTATCAGCATTTTCCATTGTATCTACAAAAAAAGTGCGCCATTTGCTATACCTTTTTTATAAGGTAGAAAAAAATCATGCATGAATACTTTACTTGTGTTTACTTTACTTGTGTTTAAGATGGTAGTAAAATTGTCATCTTTGAATTGGCATTGCTTTGTCTCCCTTTAAATGATTCTGAGTTAGCTAAATATCTAACGTTTCGGATTTTTGTGTAAGGTCGGCCCAAACATATCAAAGGCACATTAAAGGGAATATACTGTACTCGGAAGGCAAAAAGCCTTCAAAAGGGTGATCATGAGCAATCCTCTTCCCAATGGTTTTAAATTCATGTACTGTCCATTTTAGAAACTTGCTGAAAGTTATTTGCCCTCAAATGATCCCAATTTTGATTTATTAATGATTATTAGTGAAATCCTCAAAATGTTCGGCCCGAACAGTTTGCGGATTTGTGATTTAATCCCTAATTACTCCAAATGTGGATCATTTGATGGCAAATAACTTTCAGCAAGTTTCTAATATGGACAATACATTAATTTAAGACCATTGGTAAGAAGATTGCTAACGATCACCCTTTTGAATGCTTTTTTGTCTTCCCAGAACAGTATATTGCCTTGAAGAGGAACTGATACCCACCCTTTAGGTGCCATTGAGGCATTTTTGCACAAGAAATGCACACATAATTGACGTTATTTTGTTTTCCACATGTTGTACATGAAATATACAGGAACATAATAATAAAAAATAAAGTTTGCATATATGTACCAGTATATATGAATACAAATAGAAATAATCAAGATAACTATAATGCATATAGCTTATACAACTTACAAATGTTACTTTAACCTATCAATTATAGAGAAAAAATATATTTTACAAAATATGGAGGGAGCCGAACAAAAAGCAAAGCTTATGGGGTTCTGGCTCCCAGTTGAATACATAAAAATGCTGCATGTTTAATGAAACTATACATTTGTGGAGTTGCAAGAAAACAAGGCATTAGCAATATTGTGTCTCGCCCACTTGCGAAAATAACCAGAAATATCGCGATCTCCGTTGCTACGCAAAAGAAAACTGAAACAAACAAATAAGCAACTTTAAACAGACAACATCAAAATCAGGTGCAAAATAGTGACTTTGAATAAATTTGCATAAATGTGCATGAGTAATGTTTGCCTAAATCTACATCAGTAATGCTCACACATGCTCACACAATTCTGTGCACAAGTTAGGAAGCCTTCACCAAGAGTCTTGCAAGTAAACTTTAATGTATGACCTCAAATGACCTTTGACCTTATCCTGTGACCTCCAACAGTACCATAACATGAAGGTACCCCCAGTGCATCTATGACCCAAGTTAGGTTGTAATCCAAGCAACCTATGTGAAGTTATTTGTCAAAAGAGAGTCTTGCAGGTAAACTTTAACGTATGACCTCAAATGACCTTTGACCTCATCCTGTGACCTCCAACACCACCATAACATGAAGGTACCCCCAGTGCATCTATGACCCAAGTTAGGTTGTAATCCAAGCAACCCATGTGAAGTTATTTGTCAAAAGAGAGTCTTGCAGGTAGACTTTAACGTATGACCTCAAATGACCTTTGACCTCATCCTGTGACCTCCAACAGCACCATAACATGAAGGTACCCCCAGTGCATCTATGACCCAAGTTAGGTTGTAATCCAAGCAACCTATGTGAAGTAATTTGTCAAAAGAGAGTCTTGCAGGTAAACTTTAACGTATGACCTCAAATGACCTTTGACCTTATCCTGTGACCTCCAACGCCACCATAACATGAAGGTACCCCCAGTGCATCTATGACCCAAGTTAGGTTGTAATCCAAGCAACCCATGTGAAGTTATGGATCATAAGAGAGTCTTGCAGGTAAACTTTAACATTTGTGACGGACGACGGACGACGGACGACCGACGGACGACGGACGGACGACGGACGGACGCCATTTGGATCCCTTAGTCTCGCCTTCACCTCCGGTGGGCGAGACAAAAAGGGGGAGAAAAGAAATTCTGAAACCTTAAGAGCGGCCGTTTCTCTGACATATAAAGGGTTGCTGGATTACCTTCAAATCCTTCTCAAATGGTGTATTTTCAACAATAGGCACTATCAACTCCTCATCATATCTGCAATGGGAGAGAAATACAAATACATATTAGTAAAGGGAATATACTGTGCTGGGAAGATAAAAAGGCCTTCGAAAGGTGATTGTGAGCAATCTTCTTAGCAATGGTCTTAAATTAATATCTTGTCCATTTTAGAAACTTGCTGAAAGTTTTTTGCCCTCACATGATCCACATTTGGAGTAATTAGTGATCAAATCACACATCCTCAAAATGTTTGGCCCCAACATTTTAATTTAATTGAATTTAATCACTAAATACTCCAAAGATGGATCATTTGAGGGCAAATAACTTTCAGCACATTTCTAAAATGGAAAAAACATGAATTTAGGACCATTGGCAAGAAGATTGCTCATGATCACCTTTTGAAGGCCTTTTTGTCTTCCCAGTACAGTATACTCCCTTTAAATGGATTGTCCACCTCGAAATTAAGTTGTCTTAATAAAAACAGACACATGAAAGAAAGATATAAGAATCTGTCAAAGGATAAGTTACTATCATTTGAATAATTTATTTGTGTACTATTTTTTTTTGAAATGTTGAACAGATTCTCAAAAGGATTTGCATCATTTTACCCGTTAGAAGCATGTTTTTACACAAATATGTCTATAAAGAAATTCCTTCATCAAAAACAGAAAAAGAGCATTATGGAATCATACTGTTCACAATATATGGGAGAGCACCTAGCATGTGACTTTCGTATCCTTTAACAGATCTTCGTCAAGCCTTCACTAACATGTTTATTTCACGCTTCTGCTTTGATTGGAACCAACATATCTTCAGGGAGAATAATCCCTTTCAACTCTGCGAGAGAAACAACCGCACTAGCAGTGCTTGTCATGATCGTAAAAATCGTCGTACACACGTGGAGGGTGGTGTAGCTCTATAGGGAGTAATATTTTCTTTGGTTACAAAAGTCACGCCACATGAGTTATCAAATATTTGCGCCGCAAACAGTTGAAAGCTTGTGTGAGGCCATTCAATGTTCATCAAGGTATCTATTAGATTGATTAAGCAGCATGAATTTGTGAAATTGTGTCCGTCATCATCCCATTTTATCTGTGTTGCATTAGCATGAGCATTCAATTGTTTGCTTGTCTATTGTGTGCAGGCATGAAAGAGGATTCAAACAAACAATATTTTGGAGTCTCAGCGAGTGAGGGGAGCAACCGAGCGGAGCGACCGAGCAGGGGGACGGTGTGGGAGGGGGGACTTTTTTAAATTTGAGGATCAAAATCATGCAATCTGTTGCACTCTTTTATAAAGTTAATGAGGTAGAGTAGGTAGGGGGCCATGGGGGGGGGGGGATATAGGGAAGAGGTTAGGATATGAAATAAGCACAATTTAGGGGAAGATGCATCAACAAGAGAGCAACACTCACCTATAATTAACCCCGGTTGTTGCTTTCTTAATTCCTTTGATCATCTCTTGATGTGTGATTCTGAACTCTGCTCCACTGGAAATCAAGGTAGCGTATACAGCATTTTGGGAATGTGTGTGTATACATGCACCAGCTCCTGCAATGGTACAGGATTTAAAAGCATACATGTATGAAAATAATGACTAGACATTTTTGTATAGTGCATAATAGTCCGGGAGCATGTCCGCAGAAATAGAGTCCTATGGGAAGTTTTGTATGAAAGCATGCAAGCCACCTGCACAACAGCTCAAAGGAATTGGCATAGGGAAAGGGAAAGGGAAGAAAGAGAAGGAGCCGCAGTTTTAAATCGTGGTATATTCTGTCCAGTTCAGCATGAAACATGATGCTTTAGCCTAAAAAGCATGATATATTTCATGCTGAACTGGACAAATTATACAACTGTTTAAAACTGTGGGTCCTTACCTTTCCATACGCCAATTCCTTTGAGCTGTAGTGTATACTATTGTCTCAAGGACATCCAAAGTAACAATAAACAATTAATCTGGAGAGGGCCAGCTTAAATAGCTTGGCACTAATTCTATATAATATGGCACAACCTGAACATTCCTGTGGGACTTTCTGTATGAAAGCAAGCTTCCCATCCTACATGTAATCTAATCCGGTTGGCTTCTTTATACTTCCGGGAGCCTGAACATTTTTGTGGGATTTTTCGAATGAAAGCAAGCCACCAATCCTAATGTCTCAACAAAATTTGATTTTATTTTGAGAGCCACTAGAGCCATCAGTCGCAGCCCCCCCCCCCCCTGTACGAAATCTGTGACTGATGCGCAACCACAGAATATTGCAACACGCCTTTTCGTGACTTTTTTGTCTCGCCCACCGGAGGTGAAGGCGAGACTAAGGGATCCAAATGGCGTCCGTCCGTCGTCCGTCCGTCGTCCGTCCGTCGTCCGTCACAAATGTTAAAGTTTACCTGCAAGACTCTCTTTTGACAAATAACTTCACATAGGTTGCTTGGATTACAACCTAACTTGGGTCATAGATGCACTGGGGGTACCTTCATGTTATGGTACCGTTGGAGGTCACAGGATAAGGTCAAAGGTCATTAGAGGTCATACGTTAAAGTTTACCTGCAAGACTCTCTTTTGACAAATAACTTCACATGGGTTGCTTGGATTACAACCTAACTTGGGTCATAGATGCACTGGGGGTACCTTCATGTTATGGTACCGTTGGAGGTCACAGGATAAGGTCAAAGGTCATTTGAGGTCATACGTTAAAGTTTACCTGCAAGACTCTCTTTTGACAAATAACTTCACATGGGTTGCTTGGATTACAACCTTACTTGGGTCATAGATGCACTGGGGGTACCTTCATGTTATGGTACTGTTGGAGGTCACAGGATAAGGTCAAAGGTCATTTGAGGTCATACGTTAAAGTTTACCTGCAAGACTCTCTTTTGACAAATAACTTCACATGGGTTGCTTGGATTACAACCTAACTTGGGTCATAGATGCACTGGGGGTACCTTCATGTTATGGTGCCGTTGGAGGTCACAGGATAAGGTCAAAGGTCATTTGAGGTCATACGTTAAAGTTTACCTGCAAGACTCTCTTTTGACAAATAACTTCACATAGGTTGCTTGGATTACAACCTAACTTGGGTCATAGATGCACTGGGGGTACCTTCATGTTATGGTGCTGTTGGAGGTCACATGATAAGGTCAAAGGTCATTTGAGGTCATACGTTAAAGTTAACCTGCAAGACTCTCTTTTGACAAATAACTTCACATAGGTTGCTTGGATTACAACCTAACTTGGGTCATAGATGCACTGGGGGTACCTTCATGTTATGGTACTGTTGGAGGTCACAGGATAAGGTCAAAGGTCATTTGAGGTCATACGTTAAAGTTTACTTGCAAGACTCTCTTATCACACATAACTCATCACATGTTGCTACAATGGCAATCAAACTTGGATGATGGATGCACTGGGGGCACCTGCATGTTATTGTGCTGTAAGAGGTCACATGATAAGGTCAAAGGTCATTTGAGGTCATACATTAAAGTTTACTTGCAAGACTCTTGGTGCAGGCTTCCTAACTTGTGCACAGAAGACAAAGTTTACTTCGCCTCTATTGTGCAACTGATTATCATCCTGTTTCATCTTTGTCTAATCTAATAGAACTTGGTGGAGGCTTTTTATTCCATCTCAAAGAAGGGGGAAGGTGGGGGAGGGGGAGTAGATAGAGGAAGTAGCATTGCATTAAATAGCCCTTCTCATTTATGGAATGTTACATTCTATGGCAGATATTTTACAATCAGCCAGGGATACAATTCTTTTGCGTAGCAACGGAGATCGCGATATTTCTGGTTATTTTCGCAAGTGGGCGAGACACAATATTGCTAATGCCTTGTTTTTTAATTGTCTTGCAACTTTTGACACCAAACTTGAAAAAAAAAATTGACAGATTTTCATCAAACCTTCACAAATGTTTCTTTAATTTTTCTGCCATTATTTGAGTCAACTTAATTTCAAGCTGAACTATCCCTTTAATCGTCACACCATCATCACCTCACCTCTGAGAGTGTAGCAGCTCATGAAGAGGGGCGTGCACTGGCTTTTCTTAAACTTCTTCGCTGGCGGGGGTAGGTAGATGTCCTCCTCGTCGATATTGGTCACAAACAAGTCCTCTGACTGAAACACAATCGCAGAATGGACAGATTCAATCAGAGAAAATGTGAGCGTATCTTCTGCGGTTTGTTCATCATAAACAACATACAGGACAGCACCTCGCATGAATGACGTCACAAAATTGAAATTTCAAAAGATCATAACTTTCTTATTCTTTGACGGATTTTCGTCAAACCTTTACTAATATGTTTCTGTCATGTGTCTGTTTTTATTTAAACCAACTCATTTTCAAGGTGAACTATCCCTTTAAAATACTTGTCAAAGACAAACTAACCTGTACTCTCTCTTTCTGGACTCCTGAAGGAGCTATGTAGATTTCATCTCTGTGAGGACAGTAAACAAATTAAAAGCAAAGATCAAAATCTTGTGTCATATTGGTAAAAAGATAAATTCCCTTTAATTTGATAAATGTACATGTAAGGTTGTGTACTAAGCGTTTTTGTTGAGTGTATTAGTGGGGTGAAGAAAGAATTTCCAGAGCTTAGGCAAGACTAAGACCCCGTTTACATCTAGTGGCCATGGTGCGGCCTGGCAACACAATTTTGTCCGTTTACACCAGGAACACGGCCGCAATCTGCATCTAGATCCTTTTATTTCTACGTTTTGCCGTATGAGTAAACAATTTATTTTTCCTGCACACACTGTTTTTTAATTCTACCGAGTGACTTACAAAAAATCTCTGAAGGACATAAACATTTAATCATGGGTTTAAAATAATGTAGAGAAGTGCACCTGTGACATCACAACTACATGTAAGTGGACTGTAGTGGACAAGTTGCCAATTTGACTTCCCAAAATAACAATCCTATATTTCATCAATTTAGCATTCAAAACTGCTTTATTTCTCGTCTGATTTTCCTCAGACCTCTTGTGCTGCTTCTCAGAGTTTTGGACCAGAGCTCCCAGGCCTATAACTGATGAAGAGAAATTGGTGTGTGGAGAAATGCTAGGCAGATATTTGCTCCTGGCTGGTAGAGGGATGAGTGAGGAGATATTTAGTATTGAAGTGTTTACTCTATTCACTGGCATTTCTATAGGGAAGTTTGCTGGAGCTGGCTAGGGATGGCAAAGGAAATAACAATGCCTAACAGCAGCTGAATGGACATATTCCTGCATAGCTTGCTAACTTTTCGAGATTAAATAAATATCCATTCATGACTTTTCTTTGAAAGAAATGTACTGCGCAGAGTGCAACAGGAATAGTTACCTCCCGCATCATAACTATTACAATGGCATGCCAACTAGGTTTTTAACATCTAAATCTGTTGTATGTGGGGGTTGCTACGCTTAAGGCAGATTCTAACAGGAATAGTCACCTCCCGCATCATAACTATTACAATGGCATGCCAACTAGGTTTTTAACATCTAAATCTGTTGTATGTGGGGGTTGCTACGCTTAATGCAGATTCTAATAGGAATAGTCACCTCCCGCATCATAACTATTACAATGGCATGCCAACTAGGTTTTTAACATCTAAATTTGTTGTATGTGGGGGGTCGCTAAGCTGAATGCAGATTCTAAAAGCATCTCAATAAAGAACATGCAATGCTTTTCATTTTTTTTAATGAGTCTAGAAGTGACTATTTACATTTCAATCTTGTTTGATCCTCTGTTATACACCCAGTACCTAGAGAGAGGTATCAAAGGATTTTATGATGTTGAATGATAGAGCTGATGTTGTTGAATGGTGAATGGTTGAGCTGATAAATACCCCTCCCCCCCCCCCCCCCCAAGTTCAAGCATGGTGCATACTATCAAAGAAAACATGCTCGTGAAAAATAAACGAAGACACAATTTCCTTTATAACTCACAGATCATAACTATTACAATAGACCATTTCGTAATTACACCATGGTCGGACAATGCACTGAATAAATACTACTAGACTGCTGACTGGGATTGTTTAATGAAACTGTGTTGGATGGTGGATGTAAAGACATTTTACGGTGTGCCCGGAACAACAATAGAAGCAGATGCACATGATGGAATGTTCTTTCACTGCCTTCTCAGAGCTGAATAGCTGGTGCCATATTTGCATGATAATAGATTGAAATGTGGTCGACTATCTAGTGAATTTCCATTTTACTCTGTGAGTTTGGGAATTGACCTGAGGTCATTTACTAAAAGCAATAATCTTCTCATGCGCAAATTGCAATTACGAAATGGCTTATAGCATTCCAACTAGCTTTTAGAAATTATCTAATTATGTTGTATGTTGTATGCAGGGGGGGGGGGGGGGATCAATTAGTAGAAGCCAGAGGGTGCTATAAATATTACGCCGTAACGTTCGTGATAGCAGTGTCCAAAACCTTTCAATTCATTTCAGAGACTAGAAACAGAAAGGTACTGATATTCATATCAACCACTGTCTTACATTTCAGTTTTGTCTGATCAACCGTGAAAGTTACATGCTGCTGTAGCTAAAATGCAAGTGCTTTTCCTTATAAATGTAACACAGCCAGGTGGACATGAAGTGATGGCATCAAGGGCTACAGCCAATATTAAGTGGCACATCAAATCAAACCTCGCACCAAGGGATATTGCTCCTGTTTGGAACCCTCTCGATTCCATGGGATCAGAGAATGTGTAATCTGACCTCAATGTGCTTTTCAAGGCTCGGTACTGAGATGGTTAAACATCCTTGATCAATGCTTCTGCAAGTGGTATATATATACTTTATTTGAGCGGAACAATAACACTTCGACATTGTGATGCAGCTTACAAAACAATCATTGGATCATCCAGTGACTGATTCATGATTGCAGGAGCGGTAAGGTATGACTAATGTTGATTGTTAAGTGATAAAAACGTGACATCAAGCGAGAAAGGCGGAAAGAGAAACAGTGGGCAAGACAGAACAGTAAACATAGACTGACAGAGAGACAGGGAGAGCAGAAAGAAAGGGATAGAAAGGGAGAGGGGAGAGGGGGAGAGAGGAGGAGAAGTCAAGGAAAAAAGAGAAACAGAGACACAGAGAGAGAGTGAAGGAGAGAGACAGTGAGAGACAGGCATATAACACTGAAAGAGAGACAGACTTAGAGACGAAGAGAGGGATCGGGAGAGGGAAAAAGACAGTGGCAGAGAAAGACAGCCAGCACAAAATAAACAGAAAAACAGAGACAGACATAAAGGGGAACAAAGAGAAAGTGAGGGAGAGAGCAAGAGAGAGAAAGAGAGAAGGAGAGAGAGGAGAAAGATAGAGAGAGGAAGGGAGAGAAAAGGAGGGGGAGAAAGAGAGGGGTAGAGAGAGGAGGGAGAGAGAGAGAGAGAGAGAGAGAGAGAGAGAGAGAGAAAGAGAGGGGGAGAGAGAGGAGAGAGAGAGAGAGAGAGAGAAAGGGAGGTGGGAGAAAGAGAGGGAGAGAGAAAGAGCGAGAAAGGGGGGGGGGAAGAAGAGAGAGAGAAGGCAATAAAAGAGTGAGCAAAAAAGAGGTGGGCGGATTGAGAGAAATAAAAATAGCGAGACAGAGAAAAAGATTTCATAGAATCTAGACAAATACAGGAAACGTGAGGGGGACAACCCCCCCCCCCCCCCCCTACACACACATACATCCAGAGCGCGATAGTGGTAGAAAGACAGATAGAGAGAGGGAGCTGGGTAGAACTCAAGAATCAAGGGGCGTGTTTCTTGACACAGATGACAAAGTTCACTAACCCGAGTTCTAAATAATGTTTCCATGTGAACGACCACTTTCCGCAAGCCGAATTACCCTCAAGGTTATAGCTAACCCTCGGGGTTTATGGGGCTAGTCCCTGAATAACATTTACTGGAATTCAGGATGACGTAGGTAAGGTCCAGTTTCTGTGAGATAATTATGCATCCAAGAAACTGACCTTCTGTATGAATTTCACTATAATTGTTTACTTCAAACTTAAGACAGAAAGAGTATATATTTAGAGAGCTCATACTCTTGATAGAATTCGAAGCGGTTATTTCAGGAGATTCATCACATAGACTCATCATCAGAGAATTATTCATGAGAGTTGTTTGAGTATAAAATGTACTACAACGAAATGTACCTCGAGTCCACGAGTCCTCCTTCAAGTTCAACTCAGAATTAAGCAAACTATAGACTTTATTATATAGGTGATCCCACACACACCAAGCCATACACAATACTATGTTTGATTACAGTAGTGAATATCAACACATGCATTTGATAACCCCTTTTTTCAATATTTAGACATGTATTTTAAGAATGGTACATTTGCCTAGACTATGGTATATTTCAACATGAATATAATTACCAAATGGAAAGCATGAAAGAAAATCAATGAATTGATTTAATAGAAGAAAATAAGGGATTGATATCACAACCATCTTCATTCAAATGTTTTAATTCAAGTCATAGAATAATCAATGTTACAAGTAATACTTTGCACTATATTTAACATAAATTATCATTATTTCAAAGTAATATTTTATCAATTATAGCGGATTTTGTGAGGAAGGCCATCAATTTGTCTGAAAATTCTGATGTGGTATCGATACACGAGATGTCACTGATATCTGACTTAGCATTCTCTTCGAGAAACGGTTTAGCATCATTAACACTAGCGTGAGTTCTACATGAGATGGCACTGGCATTCTTATGCAGAAACAGGCTCCTGCTTTATTTTTACTCACTCACCCATGTTTCATAGAGATGCCACCCCCCGTTCCGGTGACCCACCCCAGTCCATAGAACTGCTTCAGCAACTCTGGGATCAAACTCCGGGGGTGCTCCTTCTGTTGGAGATGAGCAATTACTTATTGACATGCCAAAGTTGTACAATTTGCTTTTGAACTCAGTATTCAAATGGACGCTTTAAAGTAAGAAATAAAAGAAACACCAATCAAGAAGAAAAGTAAGAGGAAGCAAAGACGAAAAGGAAGAAGATTAATGCAAATTTGAGTAATTAATTATTGACGAGCCAAGCATGTTCTTCCGAATGCTATTGAACTCAATATTCAATATTCAATTAAAGTAACAAAAAAAGAATCAACAATCAAGAAGAAAACAAAGAGAAAGCAAAGATTAAAAGCAAGAAGATTTCACATACTGAATCCCTTCATATAAATTTGAATGATTTTTAAAAATTTTCTCTTCAGTGCAATCAATTTCAAAGTGCTTAGTAGACAGGAAGTCTCATTCAGGGCATTTGATCTTTCCTTGGAAATACATTTTTTTTTTACATACCCCCAGCGTTCAGAGGAGCAAGATGCAATCTCCGTGGATCCAACAAAGGCAACATTCTACAGAAACTGATTTTTCGATATATCAAAGTGCATGTCCAAATAACTAAGTTAGGGCATTCAGAGGAGCCAGATGCAATCTCAGTGTATCCAACGTCCTACTACTAGAGACTGACAGTGCAGTGATATTTCGGTCTAACAAAGTGCATATGTACCAAATAACTAAGTTAGGGCGTTCAGAGGAGCCAGATGCAATCTCACCAGATCCAACGCCCGGCATGCACAGAGACAGTTTATAAATCATGTCTATAATTTTAGGCCTAGTACTGTTCATATCATAGGTTAATTGCGCAGTCTCGTCTCGGCCAGGCATGTGGGAAGCACATGTCCGGCTGGACGGGACCGGGGCGGGCCAGTAGTACTAGCCCGGTACGTAGTCGTGGGCCATGGGGCTTCAATTTTTTAAGTTCCTGCATTACTGCCTGAATTTGATAGATTATCGAGGAAAGTGTGATCTTCCTGCAATGCAACATACCTCTGCAATATCTGCCATGGTAGTATAAGCTAACGTTACATCCAGGTGTGAAGTTACAAGGCAGCCGATGAGAAATATGTGCGGGTAATTACACGCAATCTGGCTCAAGTGCGAGACGAAACTGCTGCGGGTTTTGGCGGAGTAAGGCGGTATCGGCCGCCGAAGCTGGCCCGACGCCTCCTGCAGCCGCGCGCTTCGGCTCGAGATGCCTCGCGGGTCTTCTGCATAAAATGCAACGTGTAAATAGGTTGCGCGCGCAGTGTATGAAAAGCTAACTCGGCGCCGGTGTCACCGCGTCACCATCTGTGTGTCTCTTCAGCGACACCATAAAAAATGGGGTCATCTGACGCTGGTGCCACCTGACGCGGTGACACCGGCTGGAAGGGATTTCCCCGTTTTAGCACACGTGGTTCAACAATGTCGCACCAGTACAAAAATGCTCATCCATTTTATTATGTTGATTGATCAACCGTTGTTGTTGTTCTTGTTCTTGTACTGAATTATAGGTGTTTTCATTAATATCTTGATTATTTGACTCATTATAGACAGGGTGCCCCTTTTGCAGGTATTTTTTTTTAAATGTAAAATCCATTGACTCCCACTGCTACCCCCTCCCCCCCCCCTCTCTCACACTCTCTCTCCCTCTCTCTCTCTCTCTCTCTCTCTCTCTCTCTCTCTCTCTCTCTCTCTCTCTCTCTCTCCGTTCCCAAGGAGCACATGCACATTAACCTTCGCGAGAGGAACAACCGCACTCGCAGTAATCATCTTACAAAAGTGGAGGGTGGTCTATAGCTCTTTCATAGGGAATATTTTCTTCGGTTACAAAAGTCACGCCACATCAGCTATCGAAATATATTTGCACCGAAGACAATACTGCCATGTTAGTGGTAATCATATTTGTCAAGGTGCAGGGCTAGGCTACGCCAATGAAGCTCTATTTGCATGATTAGGCATCGTGAATTTGCGATATTGTGTCCGTCATGCCATTTCACCTGCATTGTAAACTTCTCGTTTCTTATTTGTTTCTAAATACATTCTTAGGGTGTAGTTTATCAAGCAAAATGTATTGTGTAAAAAATCTTAGTCACGCACAATCATCCCCCCAGGTTTGGGGGAATGATATTTGCTTACTTAATAAGTCATAATGATGATGATAAAGTAATAGTAACAATAATAATGATAACAATTATAATATTAATAATAATAATTATGATGATGATGATAATAATCCTCATCATTTTTGTAATTGTGTTTATTGGTATATGTATCAGCCGCATTCACATGGTGAAAGCCAATTCAGACGGTAAAAAAGAAAGAATTTTACAAGTATTTTTTGGTTATCTTGTGGTTTGTCCTCACTAAGCAAAATAGCAAATCTGCCCTCTCATGCCCTCTCATGCATGACTAATTGGATTAATGTGATTTTCACACAGAAGATAGTTAATAAAATAATAAGTTAAGGAACAATCCTGCCAAATTATTTTGCCCAATATCTCTTGAAAACTTACGCTTGTTTAGGAGGACTTACCTTTTTTGTTGTGTTTAGTAATAGAATGATAAAGATTCAAGATTCAATTTATTTATAAATGCATATTTCACCTCCAAAACAGAGGTGCATGGCCACTGCACGCCTTCGCGTCGTCGATATCACCCCGAGCGTCACAACTGTATGCGCCCATTACGTACCAGGGCAACTGAGTTTCAGGATAGTAAAGCCTATGGTTTCATTACGGGCCGTAAATGGCGGAACCGTTTTGCTATCATGCACCACTGAATCTGGATGTCAGTTCTATAATTACACATATTTCGCCTGTCTTCCCTCTGACTCCCAAAACAAACAAATAACACAATAATACACTTCAATCATTGTGGGCTATAGCCTGACAACGACAACATTAATGAACGATACAAACAACATTTGCCTGCTATATAATCGTACCGCAGACAAATAACATTCATGATTTTGAGATAAGCATTCCCGGGTATCCTGAATAAAAAGTGAAAAAGTGACCATAACACTGACAGGATGACACTCCACTTATTACTGGTTTCGTAGTCTTTACCATTACTGTACTAATATACCCAAACCTGTAAACCAAATAACGTCAATATCAATTTTGAATATGAAAACGCGTGATTTAACATAATTCTTTGATTGCACTATGTAAATGTAGCGGTAAAATGAAAATCGGCCTCCGGAAGTCAGGTTTAGGGGGTCACGGCTATGTGCACGACCTGCGCAATGCGCCAATACATTTTAATCATGTGCACGTACGTACCTTGATCATCGACAAAATAGAATCAAGCATACATAAGTCTGCATTATTTGGTACTTTTCCATAGTGTTTTCCATTGCCAACAAAATTACCAACAGTGCATTTTGAAAGCATCGGATCCAGCGCCCCCCATACCAAAAAAAAACAAACAAAAAAAAAGCAACAACAAAAAACAGACACAACAACTGAAAGTCACTGATTGCACACAAGGCAAACAAAGATGAACAAACATGTATCATGTTTTTAACTTGAAGAAATGCTAAAATGCGCAAGTTTAAACTAAAACATTTCAAGCAAAAAGTGAAAAACACAGGCATGCACGTATCCTGTCTGTGTATAGAAAGCGCATTCTTGCAAAATACTACGTTTCAGGCGATTATTACGCAGGATTTTTGAAAGGGGGGGGGGGGGTTCGGGCTGAATTTTTTAAATCTCCCGCCCAGTCTCTAAAAAGTGGTGAGCGGAGGGGGGGGGGGGGGGGGGGGGGGAATCCGCCCTCTTTTTTTCCCCCTTACAAGCAACCTCCCCCCCCCCCCCCCCCCCTTGCATTAGCGCCTGCTACGATACATTATCGGATGGTATATATGTGCAACATCCATATAAGTGCTCGATCGATCACATCAAATCTGAAGGAAATATGTAGGGTGATCCTTGAACTACAGCTAGGATCTGAACAATAACGTGCGCAGTAATTGCAAGGAGTTATTAATCAATTCATAAAGAATCGGCGCTAATTCTTAATTTCGTTTTACCCCTCTACATAAATTGAGTCTCCTAGTACTGAGTCCTAGCACATTTTGTCCGACGCTTGCCAGACTACATAAGTCGATCTCGCGCCGGAACATAGTCATAGCTAGGCTACCTGGCGGGTACTATGTCATTCACTGCACTGAGTAGAGATCAGTGATGTCATTACACGGTATATCCAAGAAGTATAATGATGGTTGAATTCTCAAACACGGCTTTTAACAGTAACACGGCTTGTAGGAAATTAACTATTGTCTAACTTAAACACAACACAAATAATCAATTAATACACGAGTCAAAATAACGAAAATAAAGTAACCCCGTACTCTTTTACTTCTCCTCAGTAAGAATAAAAACAACAACAGATGCAGTGAGTGAAAGCGAGCTGCATTGATGCATATGTACTGTATAGTGCAGTGCAGTCGTGCGGTGCAATAGAGCTATATTTAGTGAGCCCTGAATTTCTGAGCTTTGTCTTCGTATTGAAAGGACAACATAGCCTGTATAGGCCTAGGACTAGAGATTGAAAATGAATGAACACGCTGCCATTTTTAATATCAGGGATATGAGAGAAGCCTAACTCGTCTGATTAATTGCTGGCCGGCTGGATAACAAGTAACTTAAAACGGCAATTGGACATATTCTGGCAGGATAGTACGTGGCCGGCTATTTTATTGTAGCTGTATTAATTTCGCCTCTTCGCCAGGCCATCACAGACACGGTACGGCTAGCTTCATGTAGCCTGTACCGTAGGCCCGGCTGTGGTTTAATAGGCTTATACAGCAGGCGAGGCAAGACAAATTTGAAGGTAAGCGAGCACTGAAATCCTTCAAGTGTAACGTTAAATGATGTCACTGTGAGTGTGACTATGAATCTGAGTGATGACTAGTGAGTAGTAGTGTCCTGGGAGGTGTGATGTCTCATTCGGGGAATATTTTAATCAAAGACTAAATTACATTTTTTGATAGATCATGATCAGATGATCATGAATTTTGATGATGATATATCGATAGTTGATACACAGAAGAACCGTCTCATTCAGGGCATTATCGAAATTACATTTTTGGACATACCCCTGAATAGAAAGGCCCTCAAAGGGGATTCAGAGTTCCAAATGAACTATGCTAGGCTAGGGCCTGTTTCTGCATCAGAATGCCAGTGACGTCTTATTTAAAACTTACGCTAGTAATAATGTAGACCAGGGAAAAAAGTAATTCAAAATTTTCGGGGGCTCCTTTTTTTTTACCATATTGGCCATGCAATTTGTCTACAATATTACGTTGTGTATATGGGAATTCGGGGGGGGGGGGGGGGGGGGGGCTCTTTTAACATTTTCCAGGGCTCTTTTGAGCATTTCGGGGGCGAAATCGCCCCGAGTCCCTGTGTATTCTTTTCCCTGATGTAGACAGGAATAACTGTCTCATTCGGGGCATTCTTTAATCAAAATTACATTTTTGGACATATACCCCATTCAGAGGAGCTAGCAGCCAGATGTTATCTCCGCGGATCCAATGCCCTACAGAGACTGATTTTTCAGTCTATCCCACGTGCTGCTTCTGACGTGGTCTTACCAGCTCCTTTATGCTTCATTGCAGGATCCAAACCTATGAATGTATACAGCCCAGCACTTGGTAAAGCCGAGCTCCATTATCAGCGTAGTAGTCCCACGTGCTGCTTCTGACGTCATCTTGCAAGGTGCCTGTCTCCATGCCGATACAGAGTAGGAGTCTGTTCTTTCGCCACACCCCGGCCACCATGCGACGGCCGAAGCTCATATATCAGCTTCTCTATGCAGGCATTGTCCTTCTATGCATTGTGAGTTGTTGGAACGCACGGCTGCTCTACACTGCCAAAGGTACGTGTATCATTATTCATTTGCAATTTTATTATAATGACTTTTGAAAAGTGACAATTTTGCCTGTAATGTGTGCTCACTCATGCATGACTGAGGGATTAATGTGATTTTCACACAGAAGTTTGTCAATACGTGAAGGTACAATCCTGCCAAGTTATGTTGCTCAAAACCTCTTTTTATACTATTTTATACTTTTTATACTATACAAAAGTTATACTATTTTGCTTAGTGGGGGGGGGGGGGGACTTACTTTTTTTGTTGTGTTTGGTTAGTATAAGTGATTTGGCTGTAGCGTACAGGGCAGGGCTCTACAAACCCACTTGCCCGATTGCCCGGGGCAAGTGAAAATGACGCCCGGGCAAGCATTTCTCAAAGACACTTGCCCGTCCGGGCAAGTGGTTATTTTTCACCAAAAAATATGAAAATAACATTGTTCTTAAGCATATGCGCGAAAATTAATGTGAATGTGTCTCGTATCATGTCAAACCAGGCAAACACAGCCGAAATTGGAGTGAGATCACTGAGATTTTGTCATAAAAATTCGTCTGAAACTCCGTTCCGTGGACACTGCCATCTTGAACTGAAAAATAAATTCTGCGCATGAGCGATACCCGCATTATCAGAGCACTGGCTTGCGATCGGGAATGCGCGCATGCGCGATGTGAAATTTTTCGTAATAGCTGTCTTTATTTGTGTGTCTCGCACCCACATACCGTATTTACGTGGATTACTACATATGGGACTGTAATGTGAAAACGTGTGTAAGCGATTGTTGTATGAGTTCAGCACATATACCTGCCGTGGAGCAGCAATGATTTAATTGATTTGCCCATGATTTTGAGCGCTACCAATACACTTGAAACGGCAACATTAGCACATCTACCAAGAACCCTACCCAGAAATATCGGGCTGATTACTCTCAGGTTTTCTGTATTGACAAGCTCGAAACTGGGAGATCATGCCGCTAGTTCATAACTAAGTGTATCCATGACAGCCTACGGCTATGCGGCTAGTCACGGGTAGCTAGCCGCCTGGCCGTCCCGGGGCTATAGTGTCTAAACGGACGTTAATGCAGACCTAGAAATCACTTTTTGGACGAATTCAACAGCAAAGAAGTTGTCTAGGGTTAGACATTTTACTTTTGAAATGTGACTGTTTATAATCCTGTCAGCGTGCTTACGAGTTACATGTATTATGACAAGCTTTGCCACCTACAAATTAAAATGCAATGTGGTGTAGTCAGTGTTATCAATATGACGTGTTTTTTTAAATGCCTCTAGTCTTGTGAAAGTGTCCTATACCTGCCTACATGTAGTGAGCAGAGTCTGCTCCCAACATGCCCAATTATTAAATTAAGGGAGGTCAGGCGTATGTGTGCTTCATTTCGAGTGAAAGCAAGAGTACTATAGTTAGGAGAGTCAGTGCTAAACATGATGGACTCAGATGATTAAAAACAAACACTAGTAACTTGTCAAACTCTGTGTAAATACCTATTGTTAAGTTCAGTTGTCCTGTAAAGTATGTTACAATTCGGCAGGATAAGGTATGCCGTTTCTGCAGAAGAATTAGTGAAAAACAAAGGTTATAATAAGAAAAAAATGGGCAAGCAGTTTTTCCTCCAGGGCAAGCAAATATTTTTACCACTTGCCCTTTCGGGCAAGTGGTAAAAATTTCTTTTGTAGAGCCCTGCAGGGTCTTCATTTTTACAAGCCCTTTTAAACCTTCAAAAGCTCAGCCACGTTTTCACCGTTATATCTTGATGTAAAGAGGAAATACCTTTGAAATACATCATAGATTCTGTTTTTTTATAGTCATTTTGATTGGGATGCAGTGTATAGGGTCACTGTTTACTAGCCCTTTTGAGCTTTCAGAAGCTAAGCCACTGCAAAGTATGTCGTGAAGTGGAAATTATGACACCATAGTAACCATTTACAGTTTCAAGCTATTTGAAGCTTTCAAAATGTTAGCCCTGGCAGGGCTCTACAAAAGAAATTTTTACCACTTGCCCTTTCGGGCAAGTGGTAAAAATATTTGCTTGCCCTGGAGGAAAAACTGCTTGCCCATTTTTTTCTTATTATAACCTTTGTTTTTCACTAATTCTTCTGCAGAAACGGCATACCTTATCCTGCCGAATTGTAACATACTTTACAGGACAACTGAACTTAACAATAGGTATTTACACAGAGTTTGACAAGTTACTAGTGTTTGTTTTTAATCATCTGAGTCCATCATGTTTAGCACTGACTCTCCTAACTATAGTACTCTTTCTTTCACTCGAAATGAAGCACACATACGCCTGACCTCCCTTAATTTAATAATTGGGCATGTTGGGAGCAGACTCTGCTCACTACATGTAGGCAGGTATAGGACACTTTCACAAGACTAGAGGCATTTAAAAAACACGTCATATTGATAACACTGACTACACCACATTGCATTTTAATTTGTAGGTGGCAAAGCTTGTCATAATACATGTAACTCGTAAGCACGCTGACAGGATTATAAACAGTCACATTTCAAAAGTAAAATGTCTAACCCTAGACAACTTCTTTGCTGTTGAATTCGTCCAAAAAGTGATTTCTAGGTCTGCATTAACGTCCGTTTAGACACTATAGCCCCGGGACGGCTAGGCGGCTAGCTACCCGTGACTAGCCGCATAGCCGTAGGCTGTCATGGATACTCTTAGTTATGAACTAGCGGCATGATCTCCCAGTTTCGAGCTTGTCAATACAGAAAACCTGAGAGTAATCAGCCCGATATTTCTGGGTAGGGTTCTTGGTAGATGTGCTGAACTCATACAACAATCGCTTACACACGTTTTCACATTACAGTCCCATATGTAGTAATCCACGTAAATACGGTATGTGGGTGCGAGACACACAAATAAAGACAGCTATTACGAAAAATTTCACATCGCGCATGCGCGCATTCGCGATCGCAAGCCAGTGCTCTGATAATGCGGGTATCGCTCATGCACAGAATTTATTTTTCAGTTCAAGATGGCAGTGTCCACGGAACGGAGTTTCAGACGAATTTTCATGACAAAATCTCAGTGATCTCACTCCAATTTTGGCTGTGTTTGCCTGGTTTGACATGATACGAGACACATTCACATTAATTTTCGCGCATATGCTTAAGAACAATGTTATTTTCATATTTTTTGGAGAAAAATAACCACTTGCCCGGACGGGCAAGTGTCTTTGAGAAATGCTTGCCCGGGCGTCATTTTCACTTGCCCCGGGCAATCGGGCAAGTGGGTTTGTAGAGCCCTGCCTGGCAATGTGATTTATGAAGTGGACATATGTGAAATGAAACACTTTGTTTTATGTTCATATGGTGTAAAATGAGACATGACATAATAACCTTTAGGAAGCTGAAAAACAGCTGAAAAACAAACAAAACAAATATGAATATTTGATGAAGATCCATCATAGGATAAGTAAGTATATCAATGATCTTTTCAACTTTGATTTTGTGATGTCATGTCCGAGGTGTATATTGTGCACAATCTTTTTTTGAAGAAGTTAATTTTCTCAAAAGGATTTTCATCACTTCACCTATGCATTTGATACATCATTAGAAATACATTTTTACATACATTCCATTGAAAAAATTCCTTCATCAAGAACAGAAAAAGAGCAAAGAGCAGTTCATGGAATCATACAGCACATAACGTACATACATATGGGAGAGCACCTCGCATGTGACGTCGCAAAATTGAACTTTCAAAAGATCATAGCTTTCTTATTCTTTGACAGATTTTCATCAAACCTTCACTATTATGTTTCTTTTATTGAAACCAACTTCACTTCAGGGTGGACTATCCCTTTAAACTCGTACCTCCTTTCTTGTAGATGGCACCATTCCAGCTAAACATGTAGAGTTTGTCAAGTCCGTCATGGGCCAGAGAGACACGCTGTTCGATACGGTCAACCTCCTGAAACAGAAGTGTTCGGGCAGCGGTCAAGATAGTCGTTCTTCTCGGGGGCATCCTCCAAGCAGAGTGAGTTGAGCTTGGACTTGAATTTCAAACTTTTAATTCTTTCGACCGTTTTCAGTCAGAGTATAAGAAAAAGACTAGCAATAGAATTTAATATGAATATATGGATTGGTTTGTGAGATATCTTGCTGTAGCTATGTGCTATGTACAATCAGAAATTGTGATAAAAAACGTTTGTCACGTTTGTTGAATAATAACTTGAGGTTACAACATGAATCAAGGTGAAATTTATACATTGTGATGATGGCAGATGGGACATTTAATGTGAAATGTTTGTGAAATTTCATTGATTGATATTGCTGAAATAAGCCTTTTGATCTTGAATTTTCAATGGATTTATACTGGGGGCATTCATTACTCTACCACATTTTTTTA
The DNA here is from genome assembly GCA_963669155.1 of Arbacia lixula. Taxonomy (NCBI): domain Eukaryota; kingdom Metazoa; phylum Echinodermata; class Echinoidea; order Arbacioida; family Arbaciidae; genus Arbacia; species Arbacia lixula. The sequence goes on along the minus strand of OZ022592.1, from coordinate 14,484,299 downwards.
AATTTATTTTATTTTCATGTTAATGAACCCACAACCATAACATCTGGATTTAAAACTGGTAGCCCATTTGCAAAAGTCATGAAACTAGACAAAATCTGTCCTATTTTGGTATCTGCTCTATGAAGGACTGATAGGGGGGGGGGGTGGGGGTGGGGGGGTGGGGGGGGGGGCCTGAAAAGGACTGTTTTTCATGCTTTCTGAGTGAGTCCTGAAAACGACTGTTTTGGAGGGACTCAACATTTTGAATAGGTTGACTATTCATTGTCAGGAGAGGAAAACAACCCAGTCATTTCAGGATTACCGGGACCCCTCTATGAGTCCTTATTAGGAGTTAGGACAGATACCAACAATCCTTTTTAGGACTACCACAACTTCCAGAAAGAATCAAACCCCTCCTTTTCTTACATGGTGTACCATCAATCTCTTATATTAGTGGGAGTAAGATGACCAATTTCCTCCTCATTGTCATTGATAATTTGTGGTCATCCTGTCATCCCAGGATGTGATAGATTAGCTTGTGTGATGCAACAAAGAGTATTATCATGTGGTAAATTAGGTATCTGATAAACTAAAATATTATGGTCCTGGCTAGTCGAACCATTATGATTGGTTAAAAGGATTTTTTTAAAGAATATTAGTGATTAAATTACAAATCCTCAAATTGTTCAGCCTGAACATAATCTAATCACTAATTACTCCAAATGTGGATCATTTGAGGGCAAATAACTTTCAGCAAGTTTCTAAAATGAACAATACATAAATTTAAGACCATTGGACAGAAGATTGCTGACGATGACCTTTGAAGGCTTGTTTTTCTGCCCAGTACAAGACCTTCCCTCATAATATTACAACTGAAAACTGACATTGAGCAGAATTATACTCGATTTTGAGTACCTGTCAGATTCGGACGGTCATCTGAAACTTATAGCCTATAATGCTGATTCCTGCCGAGTTTCATGACTTTTGCAAATGGGCCACCCTGTCTTTTACCGTCTTTTTGTGTCTTTTCTCAGAATTCTTCGTGCAACAAGCCTCAGTTGTGGAGCCAACACAAGGATGTTGATTTTGAGAAGTCTCTTGTCCTTGGTTACAAGAAGAAAGAACCGGGTGAGTCAGCTCTTTAAATTGGCAATATACATTGTACAGCTAGAGAGGGATAGTCAGTTCCTCAAATTGGCAACATACGGCTATAGAGGAAGGGTTAGTTCCTTAAATTGGCAACATGCAGCTATAGAGGAAGGGTTAGTTCCTCAAATTGGCAATATACAGTTAGAGAGGAAGAGTCAGTTCCTCATATTGGCAACATTCAGCTCTAGAGGAAAAGTTAGTTCCTCAAATTGGCAACATACAGCTTAATGGGGAACATGCAATTCACCCTGAAATTATTTTGGTTTCAATCAAAGGTAGCCTAGGTACTAGGCTGTGAGGTGCATGAACACAGCCCAGTCTTTCAACAAGTATGTCTGGTAACACAGACTACGCCCTATTGATGTCATAGCTCCTCTGGCTTCTTGGAGCGAGGATGGGATCAGGGCATAGTCTGTGTTACCAGACATAGTTGTTATCAGACTGTGTCCATGCACCTCACAGCCTAGTACCGAGGCTAAATAAAAGGAGACACATGAAAGAAACACATTAGTGAAGGCTTGATGAAAATCAGTCAAAGGAAGAGAAAAAAAATTGATCTTAAAATTTTGATTTTGTGACGTGTGATGTGCTCTCCCATGTATATTGTGTACAAATTTTTTGGAAAATGTAAATTTCTCTCAAAAGGATATTTACCATTTAACCCATGCATTTGATGCATCATTAGGCACATGTTTTTACACACATATAGCTGTGAAAAGAATGTATTCCTACATTAAAGAAAGTAAAAAAGGCAATTCATGGAATAAGTGGTACACAACATATGGGAGAGCACCTCACAAGTAACGTCACAAAAGCAAAACTTTAAAATCAAATAACTTTCTTTCCCTTTGACTGATTTTCGTCAAACCTTCACTGACATGTTTCTTTCGTGTGTCTCCTTTTATTTAGCCTAGGTACTAGCCTAGGTACTGTGTATAACCTTTCCCTTTAAGAGGAAGAGTCAGTTCCTCAAATTGGCAACGTACAGCAATAGAGGCAGTGCCTGTTCCTTAAATTGGTGACATAGTCTGGCAGCCAAGGGGCATGATCATTATTCATTTATATGTTAATATCTTTGCTTGCTTTGTGCAAAGGTTTCTTGACAATTGGCATCCCAACTGTACAGCGTGAGAGTGAATCGTACCTGAGCAACACGCTTGACTCCTTGATTGACAACACCACCCCGGAAGAACGGGCGGAGATAACCATCCTCATCTTCCTGGCAGACCTTGAGGAGGAGAAACGCCACGCCCTAAAGACGCTCCTAATGGACCGGTATCTGGACCACCTTGAGGGTGGCCTCATCCAGGTCATCCAAGCCCCGCCCACTTTCTATCCCCCGCTGGACAACCTCAAGGAGAACTTTGGCGACGCGCCGGAGCGCGTGCGATGGCGCTCCAAACAGGTGGTGGACTTTGCCTTTATGTTCCTGTACGCGCGCGGGCTGGCGGACTACTACATGCAGATTGAGGATGATGTGATCACGACGGCGGGGTACGTGAGCGCGATCCAGGATTATATCGCTGAGAAGAATGACGTCCACTGGGTCACGCTGGAGTTCTCGGTGTTGGGCTTTATCGGGAAGATGTTCCGGGATTACGATCTGGACCGGCTGGCGCAGTTCATCATGTTCTTCTACGAGGACCAGCCCGTGGACTTCCTGTACAAGTACTTCATGATACTGAATGGCCAGAGCGAGACTTACCTCCGGGCACCGACACTCTTCCAGCACAAGGGCAAGCAGTCTTCTCTCAAGGATAAAGTGATGGACGCGCAGGACAGGTTCTTTGAGATGGACCAGCGCCAGTTCCGCGACAGCACCAACCCCGCAGCGACTGTCTACAGCAGCATGAAGGCGTTCGGCTCCTACAACCCACAGCTCAGCTACGAGAAAAAGGAAGGTTACTTCTGGGCGGTCCGGCCACAAGAGGGCGACTCGGTAGTGGTTGTTTTCGACGCTCCGACAGTGATAACCCGGATCGCCGTGGTGACCGGATCGGCCAATCACCCATCGGATACAGTCGATGAAGCTTCCTTGGAGCTGAGCCCCATGCTTCTCCGGAGAGGTGACATTGGTCTCCTCCCAGAGTGTAGCGACTATGTCGAGATTGGGCGGTTTGGCAAGGGAAGGATTGATGTGCACAATGTACCGGAGCTCTTCCCGGACCTGGCCGCGTGCCTGAGAATACGCATCCTAAAGTCGCAGCCGCAGTGGGTCGTATTTAAGGAAATTGCTGTCTGGACCTCCAAGTAATCCAAGGAAAATGTATACATCGTCCGAATGCCCGCCAATGAATTGATCTGTGTAGTCCGACATGCTTATTTTGGTGTGAGCAGGTTCTCATGCACATTGACCTCATACAGTCCCATGTGTGCCTTGCCATGTTTGTTAGAAAAGTTGTTGCAATTGTTGCAAGAGGTCGATAGCAGACACTGGCATGCGTTGTGTCGATTGCTCCAGAGGTTTGTCTAACATAGCAGTGCCTACTACTTTGTATGCGTCCACAAGTGCCTAACAAATGTTGTACGGCGGATATTTCCTTAGAGTGGCCTAGTATGCTTGTAGGACTATTCAGATGGTGTTATCTACAGTGGCCTTTTCAGTACAGCAGGCCCTATGGTGAATCTTATCCCTGTCTTTCAGATGCCTTTTAAGTATGATTTTTGTTGTTCATCATACATATGTGATCAGGTGATAAAAATGAAGAATATATACTTGTATCTTCTTGTCTTCATCAGGTAGTTTCTTCATACATTAATACATTCCTATTTTAATTCTGTTCAATTCAATGTTTTCAATGCAAATTTTTCAATTCAATTTTCAAATAAATTCATACATGTATTTTCAATTCAATTTTTTCAATTCAATTTTCAAATGAATTTGTGTTTTCAATTCTATTCATTCAACCATATTGACAGTATATATAGAGTAAAATGACATTGCAAATAATCCAAATAATTATCATGGTGTGGACTACAAAGAAGGAGTGCTTGCAAGCTATGTACACTCCAGCTCAAAGGAATTGGCATAGGGAAAGGGAAAGGGAAGAAAGGGAAGGAGCCGCAGTTTTAAGCCGCTGTATATTTTGTCTAGTTCAGCATGAAACATGATGCTTTAGCCTAAAAAGCATCATGTTTCATGCCGAACTGAACAAAATATACCGCGCTTTAGAACTGTGGCTCCTTCCCTTTCTTCCCTTTCCCTTTCCCTATGCCAATTCCTTTGAGCTGCCGTGTATTGCTGTCACCTCAGCTACAGCACGCTACAAATGGGCGGCCTATTCCACACGCTAATTCTAAGCCCTGTGATCATCATTAGTTAGCTAGGAATGTAGCGCACTGCTTCTTTCTTGTCAGTAGGCTTATATAATACTAATATGCTGCATCATGATGCCTTTTCCTACATTTTGTAGGCCCGAGTGTTGGGCCTGGGTGTGGTGCTTTTGAAATGGTGGTGTGGTGCTTGCGAAATGGTGGTGTGGTGCTTGCGAAATGGTCAGTGTTGTCACAATTTGTGGAAATACCTCTTTGTGAAGTATACGTTTACAGTAATGTTTGTGTTGGGGTGAGGTGGGGGAGGGAAGAAGGATCAGATCCCCCCCCCCCCCCCCCCCCGCCATCCCCTCTCTCAAAGGATAGTTATGTGTGCAAACAAAAATGGATCTAACAGTATGAATTATGATTGCAATATTATATTTTGATACAGATTGTATATTTCTTTGCATGGTACTTAACACACCTAGGGAAATTGTATAATCAGTTGTGCAATACTATATGTTGTGATTTATACTCTTCTTTATTGTGCACACCACATCATTTATCATGTAGAAGGCACATGGAAACAACTGTCTTTTCATTTAAGGGCAAGTTCACGACAGATGGACATCCCTCTCATTTTTGAAACGGATCTACTTCAAAATTTATTTTGTTTGCAAAGTTCCCTGCATCAGGCATTATGCAGGAACTACAAGGCTACCATTTACCACCTTTATTTCTTTCTGTGACGTTTCCGTTAATGAGTATATGAACAGCACATAAAATGGTATATGTGGGACAACATATAACTAAAATTCAATAATACACTGAAGTGTGACAAATGCAGTTGCATTAAAAATATTGATATCAGTTTCTACACCAAGGTTAATTTTATTGACTGTATCAATAACAAACTCCAGAGAGATACACACATTGAAAGGTGTGTAAAATTGTGCCGTGTAACGTCAGTTACCGTTAAAATGGCTAGAAGAATTCTTGCAATATTTTCAAATCTTCTTGTAGCCTTCTACTGTATGTTATTGTTGTTGGCAATGAGCCTTCAAGTGTACATGAAATTGTAATATGATTACGGTAATATGTCTCATATACTCAGGGGGGGGGGGCCCAGTGTAGAGAACAAACGCCGCAAACACCATACGTTGGGTACAGAGAGTGATTGTGAGCCACGCATGTGTAAATTTACTGCGCCACGCGTAAAATCTGTATCAGTCTTATTATTCTTATTGTTTTTGCTTTCTTTGAGCCATGCATTCCAAAGTTGTATGCGGCGTGTCCAGCACAGATATCTGACAAAAAGTGATATTCTGCCCTTTTGAGTCACGCATAAACGATTTTCTAGTGACCACCCGGTGTATTCTGGGGCCTGCCAAATGTTATCTGGGTCTGTCTACATTAAAGGGATATTTTTGGGCACAACCGAATCATTTGAAATTATGACCACCTTGCACCACCAAAATATGACAGAGTGTTGAACTAATTTCCTCCAAAATAACTTCAGCTGAAATCCTGCTCTGAATGTTCATTTAGTATATATTTCTAAACTAAGCCTAGGTACATATTTGCCATATCACAGCGGTAACGGGACAGACGAGCGTATTTCAAACTCATCTGTCCCGTTACCAACGTGCTGTGGTAAATTTGTACAGTGGTACATGTACAGGTACATGTAGTATAAATATTCATTAAAACTTTCCTATGTTGAAGTGCCTTATATAGTATTTTTATTATTGATGTAATGAGCGTGTGGTTACTATGATGTTATTTTTAACCCTCTTCTACTCATTTGCTCTCATTCGTGAAATGATGCATCAATTAACAATAATTGATCCAAATGATGAGACAGTATGGAGGAGAGCTCTCAAGCAAATGAACTGTCCAACTCCACAAAATGAGAAAAACAGACTTTAAACATTGATGATGAATTAATAAGCTACAAAAATACTGTATGGACTACGATAGTAAAAAAAAAACAAAAAAAAAACTACCCTACAGCACATTACGTTTTGACACTAACTATGACAACTCTTAACACATCAAAAGAAGTGGAATCTCAGCTAGCAATATGTGTGCGTGTAGTCTTTCCCGGTGTATGAAATTCTTTTTATATTGAAATCATGTGGTAATGCATGTTTCAAACAATGACATATATGTACAATAGGGGATTTCATGCCTTTAAAAAAAAAAGAAATATTGCAATATTGCAATAAAACAAACAATAGGAGATTTCATGCCTTTTTTTTTAAAAAAAAGAAGAAATATTGCAGTAGCAGTGTTTTTGTTTACCTGTAAGCATTTTTTGTTTATCTCATTATATAAACACCTTGGTATAGTTTCATTATAAAGCCTTGAAATGCATGTTTATAAAATCAATATACCATGTTACAGAACAGGGTGGTATTACTGGTAAACATTTTTTTTTATTTGTTGCATAGCTACTGATTGATATATCAAGTATCATGAATAATCAGTAGTTTTAAAGGCGATATTTTTATTTTTTGTCCCTCTTTGCCCCTCTTTTTCTTTCTCTTTCTTCTGATGTTCTCTCTCTCTCTCTCTTCTCTGCTTCTTCCACTTTTTCTCAATCTTTTCTTTATCTTAAACTTTGATTGTATTGCTTTATACTTCTTGCATTTTGTATGTATTCTTTATTTATTTATGATTTCAGACAATGTATTTTTAATCCCACTACGTTTTTAGATCTTGGCTGCAATAAAAACAATGTGTTAATATCATTGTTGTTTTGGTTATATTGTTATGGTTATATTTAACAGGAAGATATATATGTTACATGTATTCGAGTCTTGTCTCAATGTTAAAGCCCCTTTATATACATTCTTCTTTTAATTGGTAGAATCTGATGATTACTCTGGTCTTTTAATGTGATTTTTAATGTCTTTCATGATAGAAAATTGACATTCCATGGACAAGTCTTTCCCCTAGCCCAAGCTTTCACTTCCCCCAAATTATCTCCATGTGATTTGTGTGTATTCATTTGTTAAAAAATGTATCAATGAGTAAATAATGATTGAAGTGTCATTAGGTGCATTTATCAACTCTTTCTTAGCATTTATAATCAGCGTTTCTCAAATGTGATGAGAAACCCCCGATTCTAAAAATGGAAAGTTGATAAATGCATTTTCTGTCAGTGGGTGCATTTTGTATATTGTCGTCAGTTAGAATCAGTGTTTTTAAATGTGTGTACCAGCAGGGAAAAAAATAATTCAACATTTTCGGGGGCTACTTTTTGAGCACATTGGCTGATATGGCTACAATTTTACATTGTGTCTATGGGAATTTGGGGGGCTCTTTTAACATTTTCAAGGGCTTTTTAAAGATTTTCGGGGGCGAAACGCCGCAAGCCCCTATGTATTTTTTACCCCGTATATGAGTTTAGGAATGCCGATTCTCTCAAAAGTTGATAAACACATCATTCGTAGTATTGCAAAATTATTGTCTCATTGTAAAAATCTATTTATGTGTTATATTTTACATCATCAAACATTAAACGGATAGATCACCCTAAAGATATGTTGGTTTCAATAAAAGCAGAAAAATGAAAGAAACAATTATTAGTGAAGGTGTAACAAAAATCCGTCAAAGAGTATGTTGTGTGCTGTACGATTCCATAAATTGCTCTTTTTCTGCTTTTTGACAAAAGAATAAATATATTTTTCCTAGAGGTATGTGTGTAAAATTGTGTTTCTAATGATGTATCACATGCAGGCAAAAGGATGCTTATCATTTTGAGAAAATGAATGTACACAACAAAATGGGAGAACACCTCGCATGCGACAGATTTTCGTTAAATCTCCGCTAACATGTTTCTTTCATGTGTCTGTTTCTTTTAAAATCAACTTAATTTCAGGGTGAACATTTCCCTTTATTTCTATGCTCGTTTAATGGTGCGTATCATGTCTGCATTTGTGAGTTTTAAAGGGACTCATGTGGAATTAATGATATGTGGAATTAATGATATGTGTATCGAACATATAGATGGTATTATGTCTTCTTCATGCCTCATTGTAATAATTTCATATACATGTAAATGCATGAAATCAATATTTTATTCTTGTGGAGGGGAAAGAATTAAAAGTCGACCATTGCATGGTGGTAAGATAGTAGAAATCTGCATACTGGATGCTGTGTTGTTTTATTCTCTTTGTGCCTTAAAAGTTTTTGAAAAATCCTTGATCAGAAGTGTAGTCCAGAAGCCATTCATTATTAATCATTTAATCAATTAGGCCATTCATTATTCATTATTATTAATCAATCAATCCAGCAACATACCAGCTGATAACCTCTAACCAATCACTCACAAACCATTCACCACCAGTTATCAATCAATACCAGATAACCACCATTAACCAATCACTCACAAACAAACCAATCACCATCAGTTATCAATCGAGCAACATACCAGCTAACCACCATTAACCAATCACTCACAAACCAATCACCACCAGTTATCAATCGAGCAACATACCAGCTAACCACCATTAACCAATCACTCACAAACCAATCACCACCAGTTATCAATCGAGCAACATACCAGCTAACCACCATTAACCGATCACTCACAAACAAACCAATCACCACCAGTTATCAATCGAGCAACATACCAGCTAACCACCATTAACCAATCACTCACAAACCAATCACCACCAGTTATCAATCGAGCAACATACCAGCTAACCACCAGTAACCAATCACTCACAAACCAATCACCACCAGTTATCAATCGAGCAACATACCAGCTAACCACCATTAACCAATCACTCACAAACCAATCACCACCAGTTACTAATCAATCAAGAAACATACCAGATAACCACCACTAAATCACTCACAAACAAACCAGTTCATCATTACCACTAAAATACTAATCAATCAACAATCAAACCAAAGGACTCACCACCCATTGCTCAAGCATCACCAAATCAACACAATCAACTACAACTGAACTTGAGTCTTCACCAATCCGTCTTCAAAGGGAATATACTGTACTGGGAAGACAAGCCTTCAAACAGGTGATCGTGAGCAACCTTCTTGCCAATGGTCATGTATTGTCCATTTTAGAAACTTCCTGAAAGTTATTTGCCCTCAAATGTTCAGCCCGAACCCTTTGAGGATCTGTGATTTAATCATTAATTACTGAGGGCAAATAACTTTCAGCAAGTTTCTAAAATGGACAATACATGAATTTAAGACCATTGGCAAGAAGATTATACTTAGAATATAATAAGAATATAATTAGTATGGAGGATGTTGATCATTGTAGTAGTAATATCGCTAAAGTAGTATTCTTTTGTGTTAATTTCCAGTTTGCCTTATCGTGAGATAAAAGAATACTACTTTAGCGAAGAATATAATTACTCTCAGGAAATGCACAAATAGACTTTTCTGTGTACAAATTTACCTTTTCTCTTTATTAATTAGCCAACAAACTACAGACGTGTGGATTGTGCACAATTCTTAACACCGCATATCGGGAATGTCTTCCCATAATACACCCCGCAGCGACATCCGTATGTTCTTTTCGGTCATGCCGGCTTCCGGTCTCATAAACTAGCGCAATAGACCAGAAACAGATGTGACAGCAAACACTACACGAATGTGGCTGTGCGGGCATCATGGGTCTACTTTTCTTTATACACTACAGCTCAAAGGAATTGGCATAGGGAAAGGGAAGAAAGGGATAAGCCGTGGAATATCTTGTCCAGTTCAGCATGAAACGTGATGCATGTTAGGCTCAAGCATATTGTTTCATGCTGAACTGAACAAAATATACCGTGGTTTAAAACTGGTTCCTTCACTTTCTTCCCTTTCCCTTTCCCTTTCCCCATACCAATTCCTTTGAGCTGGAGTGTACATGTATGCGGTTTTGAGAATTAGAAGTGCATATCAAGAATGTAACACAAACAAGGATGTACACTGTATTCAAGAATAACTGATATGAAATGTGGCTTGATAAGAAAAAGAACAAACGTTTGCTGTAGATGACATTTTACACTCCTTTAAAACAAGACAACAAGACAGCATGTGATGAGATGTGAGAGAGGAAAAATCAAAATCTGGCAAGTGAACAGGTTTGCAGAAATGAAAAAAAGCACACACAAAATATATCTATTTGATATAAAATTACAAAGTGTTTTTGCAGCTGTAGTATTCTACTGTTTTACGTACATGTAAATGTTTGTTCAATGTTCAACAAATGCCTATACATAATACCCTGTGGTGTTAATGAAGTATATACAGTACTTGTACATAACAATAAACTTTCTGTTGATACTCTCCAAGGAAGATTTAATACTTTGTTCATATTATTTTGTTTTTATTGCGAGCGCTCACACACACACACACACACATGAATATGTCTTGAATTCTTTGAATAAACACCTGTCTTAATTGGGACTAACGAAAACATGAGCAAGATAATGGAAGCCTTGAGTATTGGTTCCTAAGTATCTTGTAATTGTAATAAAGCCAAGCAGAAACTATCCTTAGCCCCGTACTATTTTTTGAAGCTTTTCACACTGGCATTTCTTAGCCCCGTTCTATTTCTTAAACCCGACTAGCCGTTCTCACTTGAAATCATTAGCCCCGGACTTTCTCGACAGCTTATGAATATTTATGAGTAGACGTCTTGGACATCGGCTCTTTACCAATCCGCATCAAGGTCACTCGCCCGTCGGGCGTTATCTGATTGTTCTCGGCGCTTCGGCCTTGAGAGCCGACACCGCATTTCCTTAGCCCCGTACCATTTTTTGTTTCTGTTCTCACTGGCGCTCTTAGCCCCGGACTATTTGGCTTGGCCCTGCAATTGCGGGGTTAGCCCTGCTTTTTTGCAGGGTCAGATAATCCCGGATTATTGGTGGGGCTAGCCCACTTTGGTAAAAACAAGAGAGAACAGAAAGTGGTCTAAGCTTAGCCCCATACTATAGGTGGGGCTAAGCCCCCCCCCCCCCCCCCCAGCCCCACCTATAGTACGGGGCTAAGGAAATTTTTGCCAGTATGAAAAGCATTATATATGTTTTCAATCATTGTAATTTCCCATTCATGGTAACTACCATGGCAACAGCCAATGAGCTCTCATTATTTTAGCCATTGCCATGGTAGTTACCATCAATGGTAAATTACAATCATTGAAAACGTCTATGCAACATAGCCCAGATTAATCTAACAATCTTATTTCTATGAGGAGTAACAGCACAACTATGATTCCACATCAAGAAACTTTTTCTTGATGAATATCAATATTCCTGTAAGATGTACTATTTTGTGCATATAATTGTGTTTTTTATTTCGATCTGATGATGGAAATACAGTCTATATCAGACACGGTATTGTGAGGAAAAGGAAAGACCCCTTATATCTTCAGTGTTTGTCTTTATCAGACAGGGTATTGTGAGGATATGGAAAGCCCCCTTACAGTAGAGCCTGAGATCAACTGCACAGTGATTGCAATCAAATGCAATTAGCTCCATACATTGACTGCAGTCTGACTGCAATTGATTGCAATCAGCTGTGACGTTGATCTCAGGCACAACTGTATATCTTCAGTGTTTGTCTTTATCAGACACGATATTGTGAGGATATGGAAAGACCCCTTATATCTTCAGTGTTTGTCTTTATCAGACACGATCTTGTGAGGATATCAGGGAAAGACCCATTTAAATACATGATCAGTCCTTCTTTATATCAGACACGGTATTGTGAGGATATGGAAAGACTCCTTCATATATATGATCAGTCCTTGTCTATATCAGAAACGGTATTGTGAGGATATCAGGGAAAACCCCTTCAAATATATGATCAGTCCTTGTCTATATCAGACACGGTATTGTGAGGATATGGAAAGACTCCTGCGAATATATGATCAGTCCTTGTCTATATCAGACACGGTATTGTGAGGATATCAGGGAAAGATCCCTTCAAATATATGATCAGTCCTTGTCTATATCAGACACGGTATTGTGAGGATATCCGGGAAAGACCCCTTCAAATATATGATCAGTCCTTGTTTATATCAGACACAGTATTGTGAGGATATGGAAAGCCCCCTTTACATCATCAGTCCTTGTCTATATCAGACATGTTCTGTGTGAGAGGGGTAGACCCTCCCACCCTATCGTCACCACTCTTGAACGTCAGACGATCGATCTCACTCAGTGGATAACCATGCAACCACAGCTCATCCTCCTCTCCGATCTGAATCTTCCTCGTCAGTTTTGTGCGCTCAAACTGCAAATTCGGGGCGATCGGGGAGCGGAACTTCCGCGAGGGTTTCCGCGATCGGCCCTTCTCCTCTTCAGGCGCGATTGAGCTCTTCCGGGGGTCAGAATTGACCGAGTTCTTGCGCTGGTCAGGCAACACCGTGTCCCCCTCGTTCTTCTCAATGGTTTCCTTCCCCGTTTCATTGAGGGCGGTGTCACGGCTCTCGCCACGGTTTGTACTAGCGGGCATTGTTCCGATCCCCTCATCCACGTCATCGCTCGCGGCCGCTTCACCATCATGGAAATAGCTATGCAGGAGCGCGGCGGTGCCCATGCGTGACTCGCGGAACTGGCTTGGGTCGTAAGGCGTCTGGTTGGAGATTCGGCTGTGGCGGGGATTGGAGAAGACACCTGTGTGGTGCATAATGTCCGTGGTCTGCGCGACGCTGCTTGCGGCATCATCAACGCTGCCCGTGGAACTCATATTATCCAGCACATTCTTTTCCAGGCGGATGGATTGCTCGCTGCCGCTCATCAGCTTCTGGCCGTCGAGTAGCACCAGGGGTTTCGGTGTTGGTCGGGTGCGACGCTCGCCGCTCCGGCGCGTTCCCGCAAGCCCCTGCGACCTGGAGTCGCAGTTCCGGTCGTGGAGGGTGTGGAAGACTCGGGGGTTGGGGTGGACAAGGCGATCCAGAGAATCGACAGCAGCTTTCTTGGCCTCACGCTTCCTTCTTTGTCTTGCTCTCTGTGAAAATTCCAATTCCAATTCCAAATTTAATTACATTCCAATTCCAATGCCAATTCCAATTCCAAATTCAATTTAATTTCAATTGATTTCCGCTTTGAAAAGCAAAATAAACTAAACTACATTATAATATATGTATCAAAATTTGTGGCAGAACTAATTAAAACACAGCTACGCTTGTGGGAATGGTCCCATTTCACATTTAGAAAGGAGGGATACAGTAGACTGAATAGCTAGAGACTAAATTGAATGTGTTAAATTGAAGATGATTAAGGGACAGCTGTGGGAAGCCTAAAACTTGGGGGGGGGGGGGGATGCAAGTGGTTAAAGACCACCTGCTCATAAAGAATAGATTTCTTGGACATATTTCACTGTATTCACCTCCTCTTCAATTTTTGAGAGCCGAGCGTTCTCTAGTTCCTCTGCCTCCCGTTGCTTGACAACGATGCTCTTGAAGGCATGTTGAGGCAGCAAGGCCTTCAGCTGGGCATGCAAGCTCTGAACCGTACGCTCCTCCTGCAAACATAAGGAAGGAATTAAACGGTAACAATATTATTCAATATCGACTGGTAACGGATGAAATATCACCTTATAGGAAGTTGAGAAGTTATATTGTATTCATAGTTTTAGTTCATATCGATAACAATATTATTCAATATTGACTGGTGAGGGATGAAATATCACCTTCAAGGAAGTTGAGAAGTTATATTGTATTGATATGGGCTCTAGGTTACCTTGTGTTCTATATATATCTACATATTTGAATAAAAGGATAAAAAAAAAAATAGTTCATAATAGTATGCAGGCTCTGAACCATGCGCTCCTCCTCCTCCTGCAAACATGAGGAAGAGTTGCAATATTATTCAATATTGACTGGTAAGGGATGAAATATCACCTTCAAGGAAGATGAGGAGTTATATTGTATTCATAGTTTAGTTCATAATAGTATGCAGGCTCTGAACCGTGTGCTCCTCCTGCCAACACGAGGAAGGAATTAACTGATAACAATGCAATTTAATATTGACAGGTTAAGGCTTTGATTGCACTTAATTCACTGTATACATGTCAATAAAATATTTTGACAATTATGATTAGACTCACAAGGTCACAAAGGAGGGGAGGGGGGGGGGGGACGACACTTTTATCTAGACCGTTCTCAAGACTGTTTCTTTTGAGTCAATAGTCGTACATCTATATGTTCCTTCCTTTTCTACCATATTATTCATCTCTCTCTTTTCTCACTAATACATTTAGAAACATTGAATGAATAGAGCTTAACAAATGTCACATATCATTGTTATCATTAATGCAAAATATGTTACTCATTGCGGATAAATGGCTACTGATAATCGTTTGTCTCGCAACGTAAGGTAAACGGAATCGAAAAGATTACGACGTTTCGTGCGCCGGCTATTAGCATTGGACCATTTATGAGCAGATTTCAGTTAGTGCGCTGTACTGACCATTGGGTATTTAAACCCTTACTTACTACATTTTTGTATCACACCTGACGAAGTGTTTCAGCGGCGCACGAAACGTTGTGATCTTTTCGATTCCGTTTACCTTACATTGCGAGACAAACGATTATCAGTAGCCATTGTTATCATGATTGACAATACGTACCAGGGTCTCAATCTCGTACTGGAGGCTGTCCAGTATGTGTTGTCTATCTCTCACATCTTCCTCCGTCACCACGTCCCTCTTCTCCGCCCTCCTCAGCTTCGCTCTCGCCTTCAGAGGGCGCTTCATCCCTTCTCCTCCCGCCAACCTGACCCCTTCCTTGTCCCTGCCCGGCCCACCGGGGTGCTGGCTGGAGGATGATGGGAGCATGCTGGGTGGAGGGTTGAATCTCAGACCTGCGGACTCAAGGTTTGCTGGCGCTGACTGTAGGGCTGCAATGATAACATATATACATGGGATGATAATTAACGAACAAAGTTCAATTCAATTCAATTCTTTATTCATTTAACAAACAAGAATAAACAACTTTCATGAACAATGAATATAAGGCATCACCACAAAGCCGATGGCTTGTGAGGTGTGATAACCTTTAACATGTGGTTCAAAACACATAAGTATAAAGTCCATTATTTAAATGACATACAGTAAGATGAACCTGAGTACACGAATTACATACAAATACATACTTAAAAAAAACATACATCAAAGAAAGACTAATTGGTTTCAACAAGATAATAGTGAAGAAAATAAGATTGCAAGAGTGGTGTGCTTTTATCCAGGACCGAAATCCAGTTGGATTTTCAGTTGAAACCAGTTGGCAAATGGTTTCAATTAGTTTCAATTGGGTTTCAAAAGGGAAATTGGAACATTCCCTGGTGAAACTTGAAGGAGTTCCAGTAGCTTGGATATCCAATTGAAATATATAACTGGAAATATTTGGCAACTGGTTTGCCTACTGGAATCAACTGAGATGAACCTTTTCCACTTGGTTTTCAACTGGATTTTGGTCATGGGTGGCAAGTTCATATCAGAGCAGGGCTTTTATTGGGTCCTAACTTCTAAAAGTCGCTAAGAGCAGTCAAGAATTTGTGATTGCCCGGTTTTGCAGCCAAGATGCCACCAATAGTAAACCCAGGTTAAAACAACTAGATACCGGTAGTAATAATATGTAACAAAAAAAAGTTCAAAAGATAATCTTCTGTGCAAAAGAATAAGCCTGAAATTGTTCTGAAATACTGATTGACTTTTAATACTGAAAAGTCATTTTGGCTGTCTTAAAGGGGTATATTGAGTGTCTTCGGTGTCATCTGGTATCTTCTGCTGCTCTCAGCTTCTCTCTTAATATGTCTTGGCACTTTTGGCTGCTCTTAACAGCTTTTAGTAGGGCGGCTTCTACTAGGTGTTAAAAAAAACATTTGACACTTTTGAAAAACTATTAAAAATCAGTTTCAACTCAAATCAAGCTGAAATTGACACACCATAAAGTCAAGGGATGTCATTTTTTTAAGAGACAGGGTTTGTGTCATTTCATTGATTACTTTGCTTGTAATAATTCTTGGAATATTTAATGAGAGTTTCACTTTTGGAAAAACTTGGACCTCAAAATTTGTGTGTATGAGATAATTAATTCAGAACACAACAATTACCACTGTGTAACACGCCTGTTAATCCACTAGTAACTTCCATAACAGTTTCATTAATAATGCATGATGTTCTTGGCAGGAAAGAAATTGCAGGTTATGTGATGCACAATTGCCATTGTTGTGACTGAATCAATTATCTGATACACACAAATTTTTAAATCCACATTTGAACCAAAGAGCGAAAATCAGATTAAATATTCCAAGGATTATTACAAGAAATGCAATTGATGAAATGTCACAAAACCCATGTCTAAAAAATTTGACATCCCATAACTTTATGTGTCAGTTTTACATGTAGCTTGATGCGAGTTGAAACTGATTGTCAAAACTGTCAAAAAGGTTTTTTTTTTTTAACACCTAGTACTATGCTAATCTTACCTTTCACTCAAACAGTTATTATTGGAGCAACAGAAAGTAAGTACAGATGATGCTAGCTAAGTATACTGTAGCTCCTACTTGCCTGGTATACGTAGTTCCGACCGAGTGACTTACGATAGTACCATAAAAGTACTGATAAGCAAGGAGGCTTCAGGATTTGCTATTACAATTTCACAGTCACAACTTGAATCTTCACAAGTAACAATTTCACTGAAAGGGCAAAATTGCATGTAAGTTAGAACTAGCTGATACTGGTACAAAGGCTGAAAAGGTTTTTAAGACTGACAGCAGTTACATTTACTTCTTCCTATACACTCTGGAATTGATGCAGAGTTCTGTTTTAACTATTTCTGGCCCATTGAGGCAATTTCGCACTGGTAATGTACACCATTCCCATAGAGCAGTACGGAGTCTGGCAGGGAAGGAGTTAAGAACAGGACACACATTATAAACTGCGGCCAACTATCTTATCAGTGCAGTGCAAGAACTAATCACAATGGCATATTTGCTCTGTCAGACTTCGGGAACGATAATGGCAGAATCCGGCATATTAAGCAAATCAGTTGCTAAGGACTTGTATTTGCTTTGGATCATTAACAGATTATAGACTCCTCGAGAGAGACCAGCACATTGCATAATCAGATTATTTGGATCTATTTATTTATCTATTTTATCTTTTTAATTATTGATTTATTTGAAAAGTCTACCCTGAATTTAAGTTGGCTTCGATAAAAGCAGAAACATTGATTTCAACATATTAGTGAAGGTTTCATGAAAATCCATCAAAAGAAAAAGAAAGTTGGAATTTTTAAAAGTTTTAATTTTGTGAAGTCACATGCAAGGTGCTCTCACATATGTTGTGTACAATTATTATTTTTTTCAAATGTCCATTTTCTCAAAAAGATTTGCCTCATTTTTACCTGTTCATTTGATACATCATTAGAAACATATTGTTACACACTTCATGGAAAACAAAATCCTCCATCAAATACAGGTCATTCACAGATTCCTAGACTCCTAGAAGAGATCTACAGATTATAAAACTAGCTTGACTTGCTTAGGTGTTAATTTAGAAGCAAAACATAATATAGCCTATATAAAATCAAAACTAGTTCGTGAACAGCGCGAGATGAAAGAGAGAGAGAGAGATACCACTGCACTGATATAATACATACATGTATATGGTATACGGTATACGGGGAGCTGGCTTTGGCCTAGGACGGCATGCCTAGCGAGTGAACTTGCGTGAATATGCACGCACATCACAATGACTACTCGTGTTGTGCGCTCTTTCGTCGCAGAGGGAACTATTCCCAATTAAAAATTCAGAACTCTAAATAACAGCTCGATTTTATTTTTATTTTAAATAAGAATTTTTTCCTGGTATGAAAAAAGTCAGCTCGATCAATTATCAAAGATTATTTCCTCAAAACCGAATTTTACACTTTGTTGTTTCGAGGGGAAGGTTATAAAGCCACTCTCTCTCAAATAATGACAAAGTCAAGGAACTTTCAGAATTTGGTCTGCAAATGGGACTGGCTATCTTTAAAAGAAGTGTGTTAGCCTTAATGTGACTGTGCACTCCTATGTACACATTAATTGTGCTTCCAAATGAATTAAATTTTACAAAGTTTTTACAACAAAATACATTAAATTCTCTTGCACATAAACAAACACTTCAGCAATGTGATATATAGCACACAAAAAGCACTAAAGAGAATATATAATGCGCAACTTTAAACAATTCAATATGAAAAGTTTAAGTCACATTGTATAACTAAATCTTGTCTAATCTAGAAGACAGATTTTTAGATGTTTTAATGTAGAATAGCAGTTTGTGCTATCTAACAGAAAGAACTACCACTGTTAAATCATTATTTCCTGTACTTTAGGATAATACAGAAGAAGCAGAAGTGAATATTAAGTGGAGAATAAATACTGTTGTCAAATCAAGGAATATGATACATTTAGATCAATTTTAATGAATAGATGCACAACTACATCAGCAGAAACAGATTTTCAGGTTACAGAACGTGATGAAGTGAATGCATTGATAATAAAGATTCCAATAGCTCATTTGTGCTATCTAGAAAGATATCTACAAAAATACAAACAAATTTTTGCAAATCTAGGAGACAGAAAAAGTGAATAAACATTAACGTATTATTATAGGTATAAGTATAAAGTATTGTGCCAGAAGTTTAACTACATTTCATTTTACACACTCTCAGGATACAGGAAGTATTTGAATGAATATAATGTTTTAAAAATGAAAATCGAAACAGTAATTAATCAATTCATCAATATATAATTCTTTGAAAATTTCTTTACAAAAGACATTGAAGTGACCCTCTAAGAGATACAATGTATTTTCTACATTAATACATTCAAGGAATGTGAATTAAAATAGTGAATATGTAAAGCAGAATTAAAGTTCCAATAAATGAAATGTGCCGTGTACACAGAGTAGTACAATAAGGACAAAGCATTTAGGATGTAGAAGGCACTGAAGTCAAGACATTGCAGTGGAGGTATTGAAGTGAATGCACAAAGAAGAATAAAAGTTCCAATAAATGATTTGTGTCAGGCGTACAACTCAAACAATGCAAGGAAAATTTGTGAAATTGTACTGATACAGTACTTAAGTGTCGATATATAAATGACTACTGTATATACACTACAGCTCAAAGGAATTGGCAAAGGGAAAGGGAAAGGGAAGAGAGGAAAGGAGACACAGTTTTAAACCATGGTATATTTTGTCCAGTTCAGTATGAAACATGATGCTTTTTAGGCTAAAGTATATGTTTCATGCTGAACTGGACAAAATATACCATGGTTTAAAACTGAGGCCCCTTCCCTTTCCCTATGCCAATTCCTTTGAGCTGCAATGTAGGAAGAAAAATGCACAATTTTGCAGACAAAGCAAAGAAATCCATGATTGTGCAGTATGATATAGATAACAGGATCAGGAAAAACAAATTTCCCCCGAGGTGTCTTCATGGGACGAATCAGTCATGAAACTTGATGATACAGGGAGATTGAGAGAAGGAGAAACAGAAAGAAGATACAGACACAGAAAATACAGAGATATAGGGAAGCAGATATAATGAGAAAGTATGAATTTTAAAAGGAAGAATATTTTCCCCAAAGATGTTTTCACAGGATAAATCAGTCCAAGAAACTTGCTGATACAGGGAGAGGGAGAAGGAGGAATGGAGAGAGAGAGAGAGAGAGAGAGAGAGAGAGAGAGAGAGAGAGAAAGAGAGAGAGAGAGAGAGAGAAAAGACATAAAAAGATACACAGATAAATAAGAAGGAAGAGAGAGGCAGACATAATAAGAATGAGAGAAAGAGAGATAGGAATAGAGAGAGGGGGGAGCAACATGTGCAAAGGGAGAACAGAGGACAAAGGGGGAGATAGGAGGCAGGAGGGAGAGAGAGAGGTAGAGAGAGAGAGAGAGAGAGAGAGAGGTAGAGAGAGAGAGAGAGAGAGAGAGAGCAACAGAGAGAGAAAAAGAGAGAGAAAAAGAGAGAAAGAGAGAGAGAGAGAGAAAGAGAGAGAGAGAGAGAAAGAGAGAGAGAGGAGAGGGACAGAGTATAAAAGAGAATGAAAAAGGAAGAATGAGAGAGAGAGAAAGAGGAAAAGAGAGAGAGAGGGAGAGAGAGGGAGGGAGAGAGTGAACAAAAGAGAAAGAATGAATAAGGAAAAACAAGAGAGAGAGAGAGAGGGGGTGTATAAGAAAGAGAGAGAGAGAGAAAGAAAGAGGAAGAGAGACAAAAGTGACAGTGAGTTATGTATGATGACTAGTCTACCAGAACCATCAGCTATGAACAGACTTACGAGTCAACAGTGTTGATCGGGTAGGCATGCCTCGGACCACTAATTATGTAATGTACCACGGATAAAAGTTTATGCAAACGTAAAACTGTAAATTAAAAAATACTTTTGACAAAGTTCCACAAGTGACTTCAATCAAACAAAATGTGTGATTTTGATACATACATACATGTACATTGACTTGAACGATAAATCAATAATAAAGAAAAAAAAATAATTGCATGGTGACCACATACAAGAACACCAGAATTAGCAGCATATTTCACACAAAGCACAAGTAAAGCTTACAACTGGACAGTGATAATACAGACATTACAAAGTTTGCTGAACACAACACAATTTTCCCCGCAAAAGAACAAACTCGAGAAATACCCCACTCTACACAAGAATACCAGTAGAATAGCAACATCGACAATAAAAGCAAGTAGAGAACAAGCATAACAGTAATGTGTAAGTGCTACATAAATGTTCTCATCCTTATCCCTTTTCTTTTTCTTTGAATTTCACCTCATAAGTGTGTCAATCAATAACCACTAGAAATACCAACAAACATGGTGATAAGTAAAGGGATAGTCCACACTAAAATTAAGTTGGTTTCAATAAAAGCAGCAACATGAAAGAAAGATATTAATGAAGGTTTGACGGAAATCCGTCAAAGGATAACAAAGATATGATCTTTTGAAATATCAATTTTGTGACGTCATGTGTGAGGTGCTCTCCCATATGTTGTGTCAGTACAATTTTTTTGGAAAATGTGCATTTTCTAAAAAAAAATATGTATCCTTTTACCTGTACATTTGATACATCATTAGAAATATGTTTTTACACACATTCCTGTATTGAAAAAAATATGTTGTCTATAACATAAACAAGGCATTAGCAATATTGTGTCTCGCCCACTTGCGAAAATAACCAGAAATATCGCGATCTCCGTTGCTACGCAAAAGAATTGTATCCCTGACCTCAAATGACCTTTGACCTTATCCTGTGACCTCCAACGGTACCATAACATGAAGGTACCCCCAGTGCATCTATGACCCAAGTTAGGTTGTAATCCAAGCAACCTATGTGAAGTTATTTGTCAAAAGAGAGTCTTGCAGGTAAACTTTAACGTATGACCTCAAATGACCTTTGACCTTATCCTGTGACCTCCAACGGTACCATAACATGAAGGTACCCCCAGTGCATCTATGACCCAAGTTAGGTTGTAATCCAAGCAACCTATGTGAAGTTATTTGTCAAAAGAGAGTCTTGCAGGTAAACTTTAACGTATGACCTCAAATGACCTTTGACCTTATCCTGTGACCTCCAACGGTACCATAACATGAAGGTACCCCCAGTGCATCTATGACCCAAGTTAGGTTGTAATCCAAGCAACCCATGTGAAGTTATTTGTCAAAATAGAGTCTTGCAGGTAAACTTTAACGTATGACCTCAAATGACCTTTGACCTTATCCTGTGACCTCCAACGGTACCATAACATGAAGGTACCCCCAGTGCATCTATGACCCAAGTTAGGTTGTAATCCAAGCAACCTATGTGAAGTTATTTGTCAAAAGAGAGTCTTGCAGGTAAACTTTAACGTATGACCTCAAATGACCTTTGACCTTATCCTGTGACCTCCAACGGTACCATAACATGAAGGTACCCCCAGTGCATCTATGACCCAAGTTAGGTTGTAATCCAAGCAACCCATGTGAAGTTATTTGTCAAAATAGAGTCTTGCAGGTAAACTTTAACGTATGACCTCAAATGACCTTTGACCTTATCCTGTGACCTCCAACGGTACCATAACATGAAGGTACCCCTAGTGCATCTATGACCCAAGTTAGGTTGTAATCCAAGCAACCCATGTGAAGTTATTTGTCAAAAGAGAGTCTTGCAGGTAAACTTTAACATTTGTGACGGACGACGGACGACGGACGGCGGACGACGGACGACGGACGGACGACGGACGACGGACGGACGACGGACGGACGACGGACGGACGCCATTTGGATCCCTTAGTCTCGCCTTCACCTCCGGTGGGCGAGACAAAAAGGGCACTTTATGTTATCATACTGTACACAACATATGGGAGAGCATCTCACACGAGATGTCACAAAATTGACATTTCAGAAGATTATAACTTTCTTATCCTTTGATGGATTTTCATAAAACCTTCACTAATATGTTTCTTTAATGTGTCTGCTTTTATTGAAAAGGGTGAACTATCCCGATAAGTGAGTCAATCAATTACCACAAAAGAATACTAATCACATGGTGCTAATCAAAGAGTTGCTTTTACAAATTACCCTCTCGTTATGGACATCTACAAACAAAATTTGTGAAAACAATTGCAAAATTGGCCACTTACTCTTTCTGTCATGAATTACTTGCAGAAGCTTCAGCCTAGGGTCTATATGTCTGACTGATTCCAAATCAGACTGAAGTAAGCAAGAATAAAAAGATGAATAGATCAGTCTCAGATTATAAAGGCATATAACGGTATACTATGAGAACTCACATAGGGACATACCTGTACATTTTAAGTGCACCACGTCACAAAATGAAATCTAAACTTATGTAGCAATGCTAGCCTAGCATTCCTCCTAATAATATAACTGGAAACTGATTTTAAAGGTAGCCTGTCCCTTTTGCAGTCTTAATTCGGAAACTTCCCGGAGTTTGTCATCATGTGAGAGTGAGTGGTTACCTGTCCAATCGATTTGAATACATTTTTGACGCGTCGCCCAAAACCTATAACCTAGATACTGAAGACCGCAGTGCGCAATAGTGCACATCTCAGCTTTTTGCATCACATAGTAATGGGTTGACCAATACACTCAATACACAGTATGGTATATGAACATGATAATAGTCGGACTGTTTCAAACTTTAACAAGGATAGTTTTCTACTTGTCCTGATAAGATTCAGAAAGCTATGAATGTG
The DNA here is from genome assembly GCA_963669155.1 of Arbacia lixula. Taxonomy (NCBI): domain Eukaryota; kingdom Metazoa; phylum Echinodermata; class Echinoidea; order Arbacioida; family Arbaciidae; genus Arbacia; species Arbacia lixula. The sequence continues at coordinate 14,460,686 of OZ022592.1, read as the reverse complement.
AGATTTCATCCACTTAATTGTTAGCGTATAGAGATGATTCCTGCAGAGTTTCATGACTTTTCCTAATGGAACACCTTGTCTTTAAAGAGATGATTCACCCTTGGCTGTAATAAGGCAAAAGAACATAACCCAACATATCATTCTGAGAAAAACGAGATTGAAAGTTCAAGCCTTTCCCATTTTTTGTCTTTTGGTTGTGACGTTTTTAAAACGGTGCACTTCTAAAGATATTGCTTTAAAATATTTTCACAAAATTTTGGTACAAATGGACTTTTTGTTTCAGAATAAATTTTTGCAAATGAGATTGCCCTGTCTGTCAGTCTCTTGACGGAGTGCAGGTGCCCCACTTACCTTCTGTGAGGCTGAGAGTGCAGAGATTGGTCGTGAAGAGGTTGGTGAATGTGCAAATATGGGTGACTGTGGATGATGCAAACATACAATAACTGTGTTAAAGGTTAATGGTTGAAAGTCACAGGTGAATAAAACATATGTAAATATATACTGCCCTACTCTGACAAAAGGAAGCAACTAACGTAAGATACTTTTTTGTAAATGAGCAAAATGTGTCTGTCACTTGCATTGACATCAGTGCAAAACCACATCATGTTAGATTAAATATCTCGCAGCAGGATGAATATTTCTTGATACTTTTTTGTAAATGAGCAAAATGTGTCTGTCACTTGCATTGACATCAGTGCAAAACCACATCATGTTAGATTAAATATCTCGCAGCAGGATGAATATTTCTTGTCCAGATTTTGGCTGTAATTAGGAAATGCTGGGTACAATCTAAGAATACCAATAACCCAGATTTTAGTGATTTGTCACTTGCTTCCTTTTGTCAGAGTTATGCAGTATACTCTTCTCCAACATTTGTATCTAATTGTTGGTTGTAATTTACATTTTCAACGCCATCGCAAGCTCATATATTCTTCTTTGTATATATGAGACCCAATCAATCAGGCAAGGCAAGAATAACCTCACTACTGCAAATCTGCATTTTCTTGTTCTGAATCCCGCCTTTCGACTTTTATTATCATTTGTTGTCATCAACATCTGTGTGAGTACTATCTCTATGTTACTGTGAAATTATTTTATCTCATGTGAAACGATTTTTGGAGTACAAACTTGTATTTTCTGCACTCCCAAGATAGTTTTACGTTTGTCAAGCGTTTGTTAATTTTCTTTTGTAAATGTACTTTGTAAATGATTCGGTGTATTTTTTTGATAAACATGTATCCTGGGCTCTGTGTTACCTTGTGTTCTATATAGATCTATATATTTGAATAAAAGGATTTAAAAAAAAATGCTGATTGTTATTTGTAGTCTTAATAGTAAGGACGAGGTGAGAGAATGTTTATTTTACTGTTAGTAAAAGTTTGGAGGGCGGAGCTTACCTCAGCCACAGTGAATGGGCGTGTCTCTGCAGTGGCCGGTGGCACGCCCCCAGGTCTGAACTGTTCCACCCCCGGGGCGGAGACCGGGCGTGCCCTCACATGTCCCGCCTTGGTATTCTGCACCTGGCCCGTTGACTTGGTCAGCGAGACCTTCAGTTCCCTGTACCGCCGCGAGTGGTAACGCACCTTTAGGTTAAAACGTAATTTCAAGATTCAAGATTCAAGATAATTTATTGTCATACATAAAAAAAACACAAAATTTGCTTTCGGGCATAAAATTACAAACATGAATACAGTAAACAATGGCATAAATAATACATTGACAAACAATCATAACTGTTCAAAGATGTATTGCACAACTGTTTAAGAAGAAAGCGAGAGAAGGAAAGGGGGAGAATGAGATCACAGATGGTAGAAGAGGGAAAAATTAGAAGCTAAGAAGAGAAGAAGTCAGAGAGAGACAGGACAATGCGATTGTGCAACCTACTCGTACAGCACCAATGACTGGCACTGTACCTCAACCCTGCAACCCTCACACCAGAGTACCCTTCTGTTGTGATCACCACGCAACAACCACCCAGTGTCCAAAAGAACCACACACACTTCCTCACATACTACACACAAGCTCCCCCCCCCCCCCACCCCACCCCCATGCACGCCCCTTCACATCCATGTCAGTCACACGCTCAGACAGCTCAAACCACACATTCACTCAAATAAAATTTCAAATATAATGGTCTTCTTTTTCTCTGCTTATTTTCCAAACATACTGATCTATCACTAATCACATGAATGCCCATGGTAGCAAATTACATTTTGAAACAGTAGACTATCACAAATGATATATGGTTTTTGTCAGATTTGTTGCCCAAGATGTTCATACTTAAGAGATGTCTTGCATAAAAGTCAAGTTGTGTGAAGAATCATATTGAATTTTAAATCTAATGGTAATACAGTGGTATGCTTGTTTAAGTTGGATCATAAATTGAAAAGCAAGTGGAATATCAACAACATATTAAAGCTCTTTTTCATTTATTTCCCTCTGCATAAATATATATATATATATATATATATATATATATATATGTTGACAGAATATTGATTTAGGAAAATTTCTTTTTCTTATTCGAGGTGAACATCGTGGTGTAACTACTGAACAGCAATTCGCAAAAGTCACAAAAGTAACAGCTAAGAAGACTTACAGCATAAAAACATTTAGCATAAACATGATCAAAAAATACAATATACAAAACTCAAAATCTAAGACAATGGTGGAAAGCATTTAATTCAAAACATGCATGAGCAGAAACAGCACGGAAGGAACGAGCCTTGTATTGAGTTCAAGATGAAATTATGGTCAGCGACATGAGATTGCAGGAAGGGAAATTAGCAAAAAGCATACAAAAACAACAGCAACAACAGTACATGCCTTAGCTATATATGCCATGCAGATAAAGAGTATTCATGTAAGATGTATTTTGTACAATTCTATTTCAATGCTTGAAATGATGCAGATTGTTTTACATATAATTAAAAATAATTGCAGACCAGAAGACCTTCAAAGAATATTGGTTTATGAAAACTTCTTGTTCTTATTCGAAGTGGACATGTGATCAGTGATTCGCCAAAGTCACAGAAAGAACAGCTCATAAAGGACAATCGTACATGACACTGACTGTCCAGTTGCTTGCATTGCTTACTTGTGCTTTCCTGAGGCTGGGGTCAACAGACGATTCTCGAGGGATGCGTTTGCTGCCGAGGATCTCCCGTCCGTAGTTACGCTCCGTCCCGACGAATTGCTTGTTGAGGTGCTGCTCCAATTTCTCGTCCTCGGTTGCAAAGACGCGCTCGAGGTCATCCAGCTGAAGAGGAAGCAGAAATTGAAAGAACTTTGAACTTTGACCTTTGAAAGACGTGTCTGATATGCTAATACAGTTGGACCTCGATTATCCGGGCCACGTCGGGAACGGCGGCCGTCCGGAAAATTGATTTGGCCAGATAAGAGAGATATGTTAAAATAGGCACTTTCTAGTATACTATGTTATTGTAAGGGTACACATGTGTTACATATTGCCAATTAACCAGCATTATGATTATCTTTCTCAAAATACACAGAACAGCAACATAACTTACTCCAAAACCTCAACAAAATACTATCTTACTTCGCTACACTCATGACAGATTGCTCTCAACTCCATCACACTTGATCGTACCCTTTTCATTCAATCATAAAATAATGCTGATGATGTGAAAGGTGAGGATGTATTCATATTCAATGTGTTTGTCAAAATATTTTTGGCGTCCCGATGGATCTGATAAAAACGGATTCTAATGCATTGTTGGTACAGTGGCAGATACAAATTTTGACCAGTGCGAGTGTTACCGTGTTGTGACATCGCTGCTCATTGCGTTTTGACTCAACAGCTGTCCGTACTATCTGTGATAACGCTGCTGAAAAAGGTGTCATAAATCCGGTGGTAACTAATCTCTATAATCTCGATTGCAGTGATTGACAGAATGTTCCACAGTGTATTTGCATGATCATGGTAGCATGTGTGTTTGTCTAAAGTGATTTTGGCACTGAAAACTCATAAACAACATTTAAAAAAAAAAAAACATTTGAAAATATCAGTGAGTCGGTGTCCGTTTAACAGAGACGGCCGGCAAATTGATGGCCGTATAATCGAGGTTGAACTGTACTCATAACTTGCTGTGCCTTTATGTTTTGGGAATGTCCTTTCGTAAGTCCGTCCATCCATCAAAAACAACAAAAGAAAGACATGACTTAATCCTCAAAACTTGTTCTGGTTCTTTGTTGACCCATCAGAATCATAAATTTATGTTAAATATGATGAATCACCAATGTTTTTGAATATGTTAACTTTGTAAAAAAAAAATTTACACAACATATGGGAGAGCAGCTCGCATGTGACGTCACAAAATCAAAAGATTTTTTTTTTAAATTTAAAAGATCACAACTTTCTTATCCTTTGACAGATTTTCATTAAAACTTTCACTGATATGTTTCTTTCATGTGTCTGCTTTTGTTGAAACCAACTTAATTTCAGGGTGAACTTTCCCTTTCAGTCATGCTGAAACAGATGGGACTGACTGACCTCAAACAACCTCCGCCAGGTTTTCTCCATGGCTCCGACCTTCGGGTCCGGTACTTGCACTTCTTTGGTCAGCAAGCATCTGGCATTACGACAGGAAGGGAATCAAGAGGGCTCCATTATCATCAGATATAGGAGCCGTGCGACTTACTCATAATGGACGAAGGCCTTTTTAGAGCAAACCTGATCACTGTTTGGATTTTAAATTGGTAACCCTATTCTTCTCAAATGAATTTTTAATGAAAAAAAACGTAATGTTAATCCCATTATAAATTGATAAAATATCAAATCATTCACGTTAGAGCAAAAATCATGTCAATTTGAGGAGTAAAAGGGGGATTTCAACCTTTACAGCAAGTTGCCAATTTGAAGATTTAATCAGTGCCCATTTGCCCCTTATTTTGCTTTCTTGAACAATCATTATGAAGGTAATGTCCAAAATGGATTCATCTTGAGCAGATATGTATGCTCTTTCATGTGATGCATCTTTGATTATTTTTTAAAAATGATATCAATAGTTACAGCCCTTAACCACATATTTGTGGTACTTCGTTCCGAATGGGTTAAAGACATGGTCTCCCATTTGCAAAAGTCATGAAACTTAGCAGGAATCAGCAATATACCCACACGATAAGGTGTGTAAAATCTCAGCCATAGCCTCACAAACCTTGTCTGGAAAAGTGAAAAACTATTAATGTTTACGTTTGAAGCCCAGTGGCCATAGTCTTAAATTCACAATGGTATTGTCCTTGTCACTGCATGATCCGCCACGCACCGCTGGCAAACTCCCATTGAACGCATGCACTGTGGTGGGGACAACAGAGCACAGCAATCTCCGGTCTCTAGGCTGTAGGTTTTGGATGACCAGCCCAAAACCTCAAACTCTTGCATGCCCTCAATGGGAGCAACGTTCGCATTGCGTGCTGAGACGACAATACGATTATGAATGCAGACTGTTGCATATATGTTTTCAATTATTGTACCTTACCATCAATGGTAACTACCACGGCAACAGCCAATAGGCTCTCATTATTGCACCTGTTGCTACAGTAGTTACCATTGATGGTAAGCTACAATAATTGAAAACCTATATGCAACAAGTCTTTGGGTCCCATTTCATAAAATTTACCATTAATGGTAACTGTCATTTATTGTAACTACCGAGATAACATCGCCCTACAGCCAATTAAATTCAAGGTTGCCATTGGTAGAAAAGTTACCCATCTATGGTAAGTTTTATGTGACAGGGCCCTGGGGCGGTATTCAATTCAATACTTAAGTATAAAAAATAAGACAAATACTTAGTATTTTGCTTAAATAAAATACTTAGCCAAAAATGGTATTCAAAGGACGATTTTTGTCTTAAGTATTTGGCTAAGTATAAGTAAAAATATTGCTCCAATCAAGTAAATACTTAAGTATATTTTGTACTTAAGTATGTTTGCTATTCAAATGCGTAATTTTGATTAAGTATTTTGCGTTCTCTTGACAGGACACTTAAGTCTTAAGATAGGCCTATCCATTCATAGTTGAAAGTTCATTGCTATGTGTTTTGAGAAATGGCTGCATTCATCTTCACAATCACCATCAAGAAATTAATTAGCCAACATCTTGCTTATCATCAGCGTGTACATCCTCTTCAAATATACATTGACACTGAATTAATCAAACGGTATTGATAAATCGTAACGGGATTCATCGCATAACTGAACTCGTAGCACAAGACATCACCAAAGAGCAACACAAATCATTAACTTAGGCCATAAAGCATACACAGATTACAGACTTTGCCTGTACGGCTACGCTACGCTACGTCTGTACCTATGCATACACTGCCATTCGTCGGCTCAGAGTGGACGAACGAAGGACCAAAGCAGGGGTCATTTTTATATTGAAGTTCTGAACGAAATAAAATACGCACCCTTTAGTAAAATCTTATGTAAATTCATTTCCAATGCTGGTAATTGATGTCCAACACGTATTCTTGCTCCACGGAAAGACTGAGAGTCTGTTCATGCTATTTTAGTACTAAACCAGACCATCTAAAGCGCTGCGCGTACAATAGGTATTGTGAGGCAGCGCAGCGCTGCGGCGCTGCATATTGCATAGCGCATGCTGTGCTTCGCAGCGCGTTTGACTACCATACGTTGCGGTACACCGTATGTATGTACACAAAACCTAATGGAAGTTCACCGCACAAAATGATTGTGCGATTGTTCTTTTAACACGCAAAGAGCCATAGAGAATTTTTGCACAAAATTGTTCGCCAGCTGTGATGAATCAGCTGATGTGCATGACGTCACTATTTTGCTTAGTATTTTACTTAGCTGTCGTCTACATAAGTAAAGATCTAAGAACTGTCTTGAATATGGAATAAGCCAAATACTTAGCTGAGCCAAATACTAAGTATTTTTTGTACTTTTCTTAAGTATTGAATTGAATACCGGCCCTGGTCCCAACTTTCTTTTAGACTCACAGGACGATGAGGTCAAGGAACTCGTAGAACTGGATCCGGCCGGGTTCATCAAGCCTCTCCTCCATGTGTTTGACCCTGTGCATCAGCTTCAGGGGGGCAATGGTGCGCCCACACAGCTGCAAGAGGGGTACACGTAGGGGGATAAGAGGGGATTAACATTCAATAAGCCATTTTTTGTAATGCATTCACAAATTTCCCCCCACCCCACCCCAAATGAGTTTTTCCATTCACCTCCATTTTCTGATTCAGTTTCGATGGGTGGAATGGGTACAATGTAATGGGAGAAATCTTATTCTATTATTTGTTGCTCTTGGAGAAACATTTTATGAGCTTTGGGGTTACCATTAGTAACATATCTTTTGAAGGAAGTGAATTTAAAATTTGCATACATGACAAAATAAGTCTCTTGTATCATTAACGGCAGGAACCATGGATGGATGCAAGTCGAATATCTAAATCTGGAAAGTTACACATGAAGCAAAATGTCTGCCCATCCCCCAATATAATGGAATAATCTCACCATTCTACTCAACATGCAATACAAACAGAACTGCCCATTACAAGATAGGGGTGTAATGAAGAGCTTACCTTGAGGGTTCTCATGAGGGTGTGTTTGTCTATGACCATGCCCCTCATATCGCCAGCTTCATAAACCTGGAATGCCACACGTACGGCACTCAGCTCGTCAAACCTGCAGGACAAATTCAATTCAATTTAGTTTCGTCTTTATTCGCATAAAAAAATGCACAACTACAAAACTCAAAACATATATTTTACAGTTTACATAACAAGCAAGAAAAAGAGAAGAAAAACCAGTATATTCATTATTCAATATCTACACTTAAAACATTATAAAAAGCAAAGGAAGGAAATGATACAATTGAAAGTTACATAAAAAACTGCGTGAACCCATGCAGGCACAGAAAGTCGAGCAATTCTTTGCATTCCCGCTCATTTTTGCAAGAAGGAACTGAAAGCAACTTTAGTAGGAAGGCTGCTCCAGAAAAATCAATCTCTCAGAAAAAGGCTTGTAACTCAATTTTGACAGTTTTCCAAGCACTTTTATTTTCAACACAATTCCAGTGCAATCATCAGCGCATTCAGTGCTTTAGTTACAGGTGAGAGGAAGTTGAAGGAAAGGATTTTCACTTCTCCCAAAATGTATTCAAAGTGCCCAGATAAAGTATCTATAAAGAGAAAGAGTACACGATAACACTGTACCATAAAATTCCAACTTTAACAGATTTAAGACTCAAAGACCCTTAGTTAACACAAGAAGCCATTAGTTTGAAGTCCATGATGTTTAGAATTAACCACAGCATATGGTATAACTTGGAGTTGTCTTTACAAACAGGTTTGACGCTATATATGCAGCTGCTCTGTTGCAATAGCCTTCAACTCAACAGGGTAAGTCTTGAACAGAATTCCTGCTGTAAATTGTTTTAAAGATTGTCCGTCCCTTTTGCAAGCTTAAAATTTGAAATCGTCTATCACTATCGTAAATTGAAGAAAGTGTAATTCAAGGCCATTTCTGAGAATATAGCATGTTGAAGCTTTCTGTATATGTAACAATTTCAGCCGTTAAATTTCAAACCGACTTTTTTCGTACTACAAAAAAAGTATTAGTCTTTGTTACAGTCTCTATGTGGTTATTATGCATGTGTGAAATCCTAACTTTATGAGTAGTTACCAAACTTTGGAGATGATTCCTTCGATAGAACATTTTTTTTTTTCAGAATGCGTTTTATAATTTAATAAACACATTAATCAATAAAGAAGATATTTCAACACAAGCTGCTAAGAGCCTGAGGTAAAGACTATAATCAGACGTTGTTTACGTGCATTATTTGAATTTTACACTACGTATCAGTTTCAAATTATGAATATACAGCTTGCTAACACTTCTCTATATGTTTTGCCAATGTTTCGATGGTTTTGTGGTGATCTGAAAAAGGGACGGGCTGTCTTTAAAGCAACGCTTTGAAACAATAATTTACTCTCAATAGGAACACACCACTTTAATACTCATGTGAGAAAACGATGGTTGAGTAGGTTCAGACCCTACCTGATAATATTGATATTTTAGTCAGCCATGTGCATGCTGTCAACTCAACAGTACAAGAGCTCATGAGCACAAGTCCCTTGAATTGTTTCAAAATGATAATTTTACCCTCAATAGGAACGCGCCCTATTTATACTCACGTGAGAAAACGATGGTTGAGCAGGTTCATACTCTGCCTGATAACGTTGATGTTGTAGTCAGCTGTGTGCATGTTGACTGACAGATGGAGTGCTTCATTGAAGAACTTGAGATCGATGAGCTTCAAGATCTCCTGGGACAGGAAATAAAACAAAAACTCCAAATTCAATGGTTGTTTTCATTTAAACAAGTTTTTTTTTTCATTTTAACCTGTATACCAGTACATAAAGGCCGTATTTCTTTCCTCCTTCGAATAGTCTTTAAGCTTTTAATGCATTACAAAGTTACAGACTCTACAAATTGAATTATAAACTATAATCATCAGCAATCTTCAATCAATGTTTACTATCAAAATAATTCCATCTGGACAAGTGGACATTTAAATTATGTATGTAAGAGCACATGCAGATTTTATCTTCCTTTGCAACGGAAACAAGTTCACATTTTATGTACAAATGGTTTGACAATAAATGGAAAAATGCTATCCTAAAGAGCAGAATTTCGTTACATCGAAAATAAACGATACACAGAACAGAAGGGCACTCGATTTATCTCTGCTTTGATTAGACATTAAAGGTAGCCCGTCCCTTTTGCAGACCTAATTCTGAAAGTTCCTTTACTTTGTCATCATTTAAGAGAGAGTGGCTATAAAACCTTTCCATGGAATCGACATAGCGTAATATTTGGTTTTGAGGAAATAATCTTTGATAATAATGATCGAGCTTTCTTTTTTTTGTGCCACCAAAATAGTAATATCTCAGTGAAAACTAGTTAGGTTTTCATTTATTCTACGAGAGTTATAGTACCTCTGACCGTAAAATTTCACAGTTTGTATCCCAAAGATACGTGCTAAATATGTGCAAACTTTCATGAAGTTTGCAGATGACTGTAAAAGAGACGGGCCATCTCTAATTGAGGAAATGAGAGTACAGACCCCAAGTCATTTATTTCAGGCATTATTTCATTGCTTTCACCGACAGCCACTTCCTGTGCAAGGTAACTAGTATCTCTTTCACACTGTGCATTACAAGGCAATAGCTTGTGTGTACAACTTTAAGTGATTGCCAAGATTTGTTTTCGTCATATAGAGAACTGAGTCCATTTAATAAAGCAGGCGGTGGCCCGCTGACCAGCGCACTGACCGGTGCAAGAGATTATAAGAACATATTCTATGTTCACTACCATCAAGGAGATTCATACATGAAGAAGGATAGTTTCCGGATGACGGACAGAGCACACTGCCCGAAACGTCGAGGCTGATACTCCCTCTTTCAGATTTTGAAAGAAACCTAAAGCTAGTTGTAAAACTGACTATAACTTTTCTACACTTTTCTTATTTCCTTTTCTTTCTTTTCTCTTTTCTACTTTGTGACTAGCTCACAACATTCAATCAACACCCATCCTCTTCTTCTACCTCCATTTCATCCCATTTATTTTCTGTTTAAAACACTGAAAACTAAAGCTAAAAATAGTCTTGTGTAAGTGTTTTAAAATATAAAAAATTCACCTCTCCTTTTTCACTTTTCACTTTCCTTTCTTCACCCCATAAGTGGGTCAATTATCCAAAAGAATACAACCACATGGTGTTACCGAAAGTTTTACTATTTTCTAAATAGTATTTATTAGTTATAGTATTTATTAGTGAATAAGGATAGTTCTTAACTTTTTCTGAAAAGGTTCATCAAGCTATGACTCTGAGATTGCATACATGTTGTCGTTAGGGTATACCAGACCTGGGGTATACTGCTGAGTCCTGCAGAGTTATATGACTCTTGCAAATGGGTTACCCTAACCTTTAAAGGGCATATACTGTACTGGGAAGGCAAAAAAGCCTTCAAAATGTAATTGTTAGCAATCTTCTTGCCAATGGTTTTAAATTCATGTATTGTCTATTTCAAAAGCTTGCTGAAAGTTATTTGCCCTCAAATGATCTACATTTGGAGTAATGAGTGATTAAATCACAAATCCTCAAAATGTTCGGGCCAAACATTTTAATCATTTAATCATTAATCATTAATTACTCCATGTGTGGATCATTTGAGGGCAAATAACTTTCAGCAAGCATTTAAAATTGACAATACATGAATTTAAGACCAATGGCAAGAAGATTGCTAACAATTACATTTTGAAGGCGTTTTGCCTTCCCAGTACAGTATATGCCCTTTAAATAGCTGTATATATTTAAGGTAATGAGGGATGAACCAGAATGGAGATTGACTTACCCGATAGCTGACTCCATCCTTCCGGATCATGTTGTCCTCTGGGATGCAATTTCTGAGGGTGCCATCTGGGTACTGAGGAACCAAGGTAAACAACAAGTTTGAGAAACCACAACGACATGGTCAACAACAAGGGTGAAATTCTTTTTCTCAACCCTACAGTACAACTAGAAAAAGTGCACTACCTGTAGTTGCCACCTTGTTTAATTTCTATTTCGTAAGTACACACAATTTTTATACAATTTCTGAGGATACTGCCGAACCAAAGAGTAAATAAAACCATAAAGTACACAACAGGATATGAAATTTCCTCTCTCAATCCTACAGATTTGTAGGAAAGGTGCATTGCTATTTGGTTTATTTCCCATTTCATTGATAAACAAATTTTGAGGTTGAAGACTTTCATCAAATACCTAAAGTACCTAAAGTATCTTATATGCCCTTCCCAGAGTGTTCCACAATAACATGTACAGGTACGTCCCATCACTGACAAATTGTGCACCATCTTCATTCCTAGTAAGATGCGTTCCAGGTTTTGGTGTTGTCTTGGTCTCATCATATCTTCTTCGTCTTCTTCTGGGGTGATCTGCCTCCTTCAAGCTTGAAGATTCTTGCAGATGTGTTGGTGTACTTTTTTGCAAGCATATTATATTCCCACGTGGGTGCTAATGCAATTCTTGTCTTTCTTACAATGGTGATCTAAAAGCTATAGGTAAGTAATCACATCTCTTCTGTTTGGTACATTTCTCTAAGGACCTTTATTCAAACACACACGCACACAGCCACGCACACACACACACACACACACACACACACATACACACAAATTGGGAAAACATCTTAAAGGGATAATTCACCCTTAGATTATTTTGGTTTCAATAAAGGAGACACATGAAAGAAACATAATTAGTGAAAGTTTGATGAAAATCCGTCAAGAGTTATGATCTTTAAAAGTTTTGATTTTGTGACATCACATGTGAGGTGCTCTCCCATATGTTGTGTACAATTTTTTCCTCGAATAATTTGCATTTTCTAAAAACACTATGCATTTTTTTACCTGTGCATTTGATACATCTTTAGAAATATTTTTTTACAGATATACTGTCTGTACCTGTATGAAAAAAAAATCATTCCGTTGTCAAAAACAGAAAAAGATCAATTTATGGAATTATTATGTACACAACATATGGGAGAGCACCTCGTCATCAAATGTGACAACTGAAATATCAAAAGATTATAACTTTCTTATCCTTTGCAGATTTTTTTTGTCAAATCTCCACTGTTCTGTTCTTATTGAAATCAACTCATTTTCAGGATGAACAATCCCTTTAAATAATGCACACAAAACTCACCCCTAATGCACTGGTGAGGCAGCTGTGAATGGAGGAGAAAAAATAAAACAACAACAGAATTGTCAAGGTAAGTGAATCAAGAAATACAACATTAATAACATTACATAAATAGTCTGGATGATCTAGACAATTGGCTTGATAAATGATATATCGATTTATCCAATTGTCTATTGATTGATTACAAAAAGTAGACTTAATAACAGTCATCACATTTTGAATTGCGGCCTTGTTGGGTTAGGCAATCCCCTTAAAGGCTAAATAATCAACTTTTTTTTTATTGCAGATAAGTTTGGGACACATTTAGTTATGTAAACACAAGTTTATTATTGGTTCAGGGAGTGGTTGAAATAGTAAAAAAATAACCTCTTGAACAAGTTAAACTTGAGAAGGTCATAAGGAAGTTTAATGATTCAGAATCACGGATATACTTCAATTGTTTTGGTTACACAGCAACCATGGCAACCGGTCAGTGCAATGACCGACAGTGAATCGTCACTGTATTAATTCTCATATCGTTTATACAATAAATCCACCATTAAACTCTGTAGCTTCACTCAAAGTTTATAGTTTCACGTTAAGAAAGGGTAGAGTGAGATATATGTGGCATTTCATCAGGCCCGATCGCCCGATCATCACGAAAACACATATTTTGAACGCGCAATGCAAATTTCACTTATAACACGATTTTAAGCTAATGGGACTAGGGAAAGTTACGCTTGGAAAATTGTGCACAAACTTTAATAAATCGGAGGCTTCTCCAAGCTAAATGCGTCGGAAATCAAATAAATATTTACCTCAACTCCTCCCAAGTGAAGAATTTGCTCGTGTGTGGATATTTTAAATGCATCGTTTCATATCACGTATGGAATAACCCCCCGAATTTGATGTACAGTTGTCAAATATGGAGCGCTCTGTAGGCCGCCATGTTGTTTATCAACGGTACCTTGGTTTCGGAAATTCTTTATTCTGTTTACCCCCCTCTGGGGTGAGAGGACAAACCCGACGGAAAACCTGATGGAATGTCTGTTTTCAGTGATAACATTCATGAATTGATGTGCAATCTGAACAACACAGTTATATAATTTGTATACAAAATAATTTGTTTGATGATAACAGTTTTGAGAAATAAGCAAATAAGACCACGCAATCATGATGCGTCACGTTAACTACATTTATTTCATATTCTGAAGGGGTGGCTGAAAGTAAATGTAATGTCACGGACATAGAACCAATTTGTAATCGATATGTCTGACGGGGGCAACTCGCGAGCCGAGATAAGTGGGTTGTAGACCACACCCCCAAAATAAATGATTCATGAAAGATTTGCATCAAGCAACACATTTTTCACCGTTATGGGCAAAAGGCGGGGCTTAGCCAAATATGGCATGGCGTACGTGAGTTACGTGCAAGTGCACATGGCTAAAGGCCGTGTTTCTGAATGTCAAGTGCGAAATCCCAATTGAAGTACACTATCACCTGTACAATCAAACACACGTGTAGGCCCACTCTACGCTACTGTCCTGAAGACAGGAGTGTCGATTTTGATAATTGATATTCTGATTTCCCTGCATTCGGTCTTATAAATCATTATATTTACGTCATATCTCGCCAACCATATTGTCACATGCTAGCTGGCGCTGATTTAATCTCGGCTGCCCTACATACGGCACAACAGATACAACCGCGCTAAAAAGTGCAAGTGCGAACCAAGACGCGCCGCAGATCATCGCGTTACACTCTTTTCACAGCGACAGAAATATATTTCAGAAATGTTCATTGCTGATCGTCTTTCGTCATTGCTGATGGAGAAATTCTGAGCGCCACGGAAAAGGACGAAGTATTTTCAACATCCTATCATGTACGTAGTTTTCTTGGGTGTATGCATGGCTTGGTGATGGTCGATAGAGAGAGAGATTGAGAGACTGCTGATAAATGTTAATGTACGTGGAGCTTGCACGTGTTTGATATGCTTTTGAGCATTGTAATCATATGTTGCTTTATTACTGCCGAGGTATATAACATATAGCCGTATGCATGTGTGTCCACGTATGTTGTTAACATATTGTAGAATGTTTGTTCAAGGCGCACAAAATACATTCATAAACATGCGTGTTGTTGGATGTGTGTTTTTGTTACGTTTCCATTGTATGATTTGATCAATTGTCATGTAAATCAACGATTGCTGAAATTCTAACTCAAATGTGATGTTGATTATAACAGTATTATTTCTAGTTGTACACATTGGGCACCCGCAGTTTAACTTTCATTTTATTTTAAATTTTTATATTAAATTTCATTTAAAATATCCTGTATATATTTTTTGTTAAAAAAAAGTAAACAGTGAGTGGCTAAGTGAGTCACAGTGTCACAGTGAGTGACAGTTTAGTGGCTAAACAGTGAAGTCTATATTACAGCCTTATGTCTTATTCACAATACTAGTAGCCTAGTGTTAAACGCGTTACGGCATATCCTTTGAACGAGGCGGGTAGGGAGAAACCATGCACTGCACTGTCCCTAGCTATAATCTTCCGTCCCTCGAAGACTGAAATACAGATATGTAGCCTACACTGGACAGCTCAAAGGAATTGGCATAGGGAAAGGGACAGGGAAGGAGCCGCAGCCTTAAACCGCGGAATATTTTGTCCAGTTTAGCATGGAACACGATGCTTAAATAGCCCAAAAGTCATGTTCCATGCTGAACTGGACAAAATATACTGCGGTTTACAACTACGGCTTCTTCCCTTTCCCTTTCCCTGACCCTATTCCAATTCCTTTGAGCTGTATAGTGTATTTCCTATAATTATTTTCTTCATTGGCGACTTTTATAACTTCTATTAACATCGAAATGCATACAGTTGACTCGAAGTGGGACATCACAAAACTACAAATTGTTCGATGCAAAAAGCCACTACATATTTCTCAACAATATTTCCCGATTTTTCTGAGCTCAACCCCGCTTCGCAAAAATCCAGTGTCATGAACAAAGGTAGAAGCTGAACAATATCTAGACAATGCGCATGCTATTCTTTGCTGCGACGAATGTTTTGCACACTTTTTTTTGTTTTGCAAACTAACCCTAGGCATTCTTTTGAGATGCTTGACCCACTTCTGGGATCAAGTAGAGAGGAAAGTTGTTTTATTCATGCCGTTCTCATTGAGCTTTAAAAATCTAGAAGTTAGAAAAATCGCGAGGTTATTTGCCTAGCAACCGTACCAAACGCCGAATGGTCCTAAATGTCCCTGTCCCCTAACTTCTCGAGTTTTATAACTTCTATATAAGCCCAATGAGATTGGCACTATTGCTGATAATGAAGCCTCACCAATCAATAGACCATTTTCGTTATGTATGCAAAGTTTATTCACATCATTCAAACAATAGGTTACCAATGGATCCCCAAGCTTGTCCGAGGTTTATCTGAGTAGCAACAAATAATACAATCAAAGTGCAGTCCCACCATTGTTCAGCTAAATGACTAGATACAGGTGAAAAATAACGCGTTCTGGAGGAAATTGTGAATGCATTACGGAAATGGTATATCGATTTTGTATGTTTCACCAGGAAGGTGTTAGAACTGGAGTCAGCACGAAGAGTAATTTATTCCTACACCACTCGCGTTCATTGATATCACAATAGAATATTTATCTAGTTAGGTTCTTTGATCCAGTGACGAGCGCCGCCAAATATGCAAGACAAAATTTGGATGCATTTTAGAGGAATACATACTCTGTATGCGCAGAAGATTTCTGGAGCACTTCATGTACTGAAGTGCATGTGCAGTAGTAGTTCATCTTATAGTGATGCGATTCTGTGAATCTAAAATTATACTGTTGCTTTGTTTTTGTGATAAATTGAGTAAACTGCAGAAAACACCAGAAAAATGCCTTCTGTGTCTGAGAGAGAGAAAAAAAGAAGCACGTATACCATGTCCACATCGTGTCAATCTGGAACTCTCTATTTTAGGCAATGTTAGGAGCCTGGAGTTGGAGGGGGAGGGGGCGGTGGTGGTCGGGGAAGCGAGGGGGCGGGTTAGGGGAGGGGAGGGGAGGGGAAGGAAGGTGTGATGACAGGCTTGATTTCTGGTCGGATCGAATCACTTCCATTCTTAAGTCACACATGATAAGCAGACGTGCGAGTAGAAGTCGGGACGGTGGTATGCAGTGCATGCGAAAACTATCAGCTAATGATGACGATCACACCATAGCATGGAGCTACACATCAAGTTCACTCTCTCATATACGATTGGCAAGAAGACGTGAGTATGAGTATTTGATCGCTTGGGTTTTCGAGGTCTGATAATGTTAGGGTTAAATCTTTACATGCGCCAAGTTCTGCGTTATTCAAACCAAATGAGGTACATTCGTGTATTTGCATGACCAAGTCTATGCTAGTATTAGTAGTCTTTATGTAATTTGCTGGTAGGGACATAGTTTACAGACACGGGGGCAGACGTATCTCTATTTTCTTCCATTTTGCAGCTGATATATGATTTGATGATAAATCCGAGGCAAATTTTTTTGAGCACAATTTGATTTAGGTGGGGTCTTCTCGCCGTCTTGACCTTCTTCTCAATTACCTTTTGGGTATATGGAGTGAGAAGGTGATGATAAAGGTGACGAGGGGGGGGGGGGGGGGATTTAGGGCGCGCAAGGGGTGGAGTAGCACATTAGAGTGATAAAGAATGTTATGTAGAGTTGGTGCGGGATGTTGAAAGAGAGATAATAAAAGGCGGCTATTTCACAAGAAACTTTAAAATATGTGTATACATGTAGTTTCACAAGAAATACACGCACATGCCGTAGAGAAGTATTTTATCCGGCACAAAAAGAGTTAAAATGACCGTACCCACGTGGCACGAAGGAGACTGATTACAAACACGACTACGGTAATACTACCATGGAAACATAGCTCGATCGCCAATCAATAGAAGTTGCCAATGGTGGCAAAGTCACCATCGGTGGTAAGTTTAATGGAACAGTTCCCAGGATTTGGGAAAAGAGGGGTGGCAGGCTAATATTCGTGGATATTGTATCAACGTGTCGGCCCCTGTGTTCAGTGTGTGATTCCCAACAAATATGGGGGAGGGGGAGGGGGACCCCTTGCACCCCTCTTAGCTCCACCACTGTTTATAAGCGCCCATGAGAAACTTTCTTGCACGTGATAAGACGTAATCTAGCGGGAGATTAAGACCCTCTAAATAGGAAGTCCGCTATTTATGATCACAAAGGAACACGAAAGAAAGAAATTACAATCGTTTTCATTTCGAGCAAATGTGATAATGGTGATGGTGTCACTGTCTCGGCTTTCACGAATCACGATTGTCTGTCTGTCGCTATAAATAGACATCCTTGCTCCTAGAATACACAGACGAGGATTGACTGAACTATGAGTCACACCCGATAAAGCTTAAAGTCAAGAGCTCAGAGCGAGGTCAAGGTGCAGACAAGTTGGTGGCGCAGACAGGCGGGGGAGCAAGAATCGCGCGCCCCTTTCCTATTTTTTTGTGTTTTTTTTGGTGGGGGGGGGGGGGGCAATACAAAATGGTTCTATTGAGTTATGTGTTTCTCATTGTCCTTAGTGTCTTCTTCCTCCAATCTGCACCCCCTCCCCCCCCCCCTGCCCCCCCCCCCCCCCACACACACACACACACACTTCCTATCTCCAAATCTGGGATCCGCCGCTGCAAGTCGTGCAAAATAATGTTTCATATATTTGAATTCCTTGTAATCAGTCTCTCCCCGCCCCACTCTCTCTCTCTCTCTCTTTCTCTCTCTCTCACTTCTCTGTTGATCTCTTTCTTCTGAGTCAAAGTGTTTTATTCTGAGTTCTTCATCTCATTCTTCTCCCCTTCTCATTAATCCACCATTATCTCTCGGTGTCTGTCACTCCCTCCTGCTCTCTTTCTCTTTAAGAAAGATGCTTTTAATTCATCACTGTCTTCCACACACCCTTCTCTTCATCTCTGAGTCTCTCCCCCCCCCCCCCCCTCTCTCTCTCTCTCTCTCTCTATTTCCCTTTCTTCTCTCTCTCTCTCTCTCTCTTTCTCGCTCTCTTTCTCTCTCTTTCTCTCTCTCTCTCTCTTTCTTTCTCTCTTTCTCTCTCTCTCTTTCTTTCTCTCTCTCTCTCTCTCTCTATCACTCTTCTGTTCCCCCTCTTTATTCCCATTTCCTTTCCTCTTTGAGTCAAAGTCCAATAATTATTGTAACATACACCGCATTTTCATGACTTTAGTGTTAATGCATGTATGTTAAGTATTGTGTATATAAAGATTATGTCTCAATTCTAAATTGTTGTTTCAATGACGAGTGTCTTCTTTGTATTTCTATACATCTTCCTGGGCCATGATGCGTATGGGTTGTCAATAGCATCAATGGTAACTATCATGGCAACAATCAATGAGCTTTCATTATTGCACCTGTTGCCATGGTAGTTACCATTGATCATGTTGATGTATAGTTACAGTGATTGAAAACCTATATGCAACGTTGCCCCGGCTTAACAATTAATCAGACTTCTAAATATCTTGAATGTTGACTTTGAATTATAAATCTATCCTTTCCCCCACGTGTTGAATTGCAATGTCCTTTTCTTTTAGTTGTTCTCATTACATTCAATACAAGTCATAAGCTATGTTCTTTACCCCTTCCCGTGCAAGACAAAATCTCCTTCATAACATATTATGTGCATTTCTGGTGAAAAATACACACAAATGGTACTCATTGGGTTTACTGGTCTGTATTCTGTGTATGTTAACCCTTCCTATGTCAAACAATGTGCTGCTCTATGTGATTGGTGTACATTGATGGTGAAATAATTCACATATGACGCGCAAAGGGTCAGTGGTCAATGATGCTTACATCCCTTGAAAGAGAGAGAGAGATGTAACCGCAAAACACGTACCCCGTGCATTAACTCTCTCCCAACCACGCAATGGCGATCCCGTGCCAATTACAACATGATTTAATACCAATGGGACTGATGGGCGTTCAAGTGGTCGTAAAAGGAGGGACAATTCTTAGTAAATGTCAACACGCCGAGTAAACACAAATCTATTTCCATCCCTCGCTAAACATTAAAGATGAAGCATTAATCATGACCACGCATAAAAAAAAAATAATGTCTCTTGACTCAATTCCAAACCCCTTTTCTGGTTTCTATATCGCCGAGTGACTGACTTAAGTTAAGCCGTTATCGCGTGGATACCATCACCGCAAGCCAACATAGATACCAAATACAGCCTACGTGCAGTAAGACGCATATACCATGCATATACCAACGAATATCTAACATATTATATAGCGGATGGAACTAGAGTGATATGAAAAAGGGGAGAAAACCGGGAAGAATATCGCGTGCTTGGACTCTGTCATGAGCGCGACTGTGTGTGTAATTCCGGATAAAGATACGATAAGGAACCTGCACGGTATTGTTTCATGAGTAAATATGATATGAATT
Organism: Arbacia lixula; assembly: GCA_963669155.1. Taxonomy (NCBI): domain Eukaryota; kingdom Metazoa; phylum Echinodermata; class Echinoidea; order Arbacioida; family Arbaciidae; genus Arbacia; species Arbacia lixula. Next base: position 14,440,476 of record OZ022592.1, on the reverse strand, counting down.
ACGTGGTATGGGCGTGTTTAATAAGTTTTGAACAGGCAAGGCAGAGATGATTGATGAGAATATTAAGTACAATGTGCGGCTATCTTCTCGCTTGAAGTGATTTTTTGGGTTAGGGGGCGACTG